>VOQJ01011891.1:0-14184 GCA_015052665.1 Apistogramma diplotaenia | reverse complement strand
GCATAACTAAGGAGGGTTCAGGGTCACCTGATCCAGCCCTAACTATAAGCTTCATCATAAAGGAAAGTTTGAAGCCTGATCTTAAAAGTAGAGAGGGTGTCTGTCTCCTGAAGCCAAACTGGGAGCTGGTTCCACAGAAGAGGGGCCTGAAAGCTGAAGGCTCCGCCTCCCATTCTACTCTTAAGTATCCTAGCAACCACAAGTAAGCCAGCAGTCTGAGAGCGAAGTGCTCTGCTGGGGTGATATGGTACTATGAGGTCTTTAAGATAAGATGGGCCTGATTATTCAAGACCTTGTATGTGAGGAGAAGGATTTTAAATTCTATTCTAGATTTAACAGGGAGCCAATGAAGAGAAGCCAATATGGGAGAAACATGCTCTCTCTTTCTAGTCCCTGTCCAAAATTAATATTGATCTGGGTCACATCTTTGATCTTTGAGTCAACATCTGACACAGATAACAACAATTCTGGGTGTAAAACTGGACAGTGATCTTAAATTTGAGGCACAGATTAAGTCAGTTGTCAGGTCCAGCTTTTATCAATTAAGACAACTGGCCAAAGTGAGGCCATTTCTTTCACAGCATCACTGAGATTTTAATCCATGCTTTTATCACAACTCATTTAGACTTCTGCAGTGCACTTTATGTTTAGCTGAACCAGACACTACTTAGTTTTTTTAACTAAAGGTTATTTTGGTTGTCGAATAATCTGTCAATTATTTTATCGATTAGTCAATTAGTCAACAATTATTTTAATCTTACCTCCCCTGTTCAAGCCTGACCACTTGTTAATATCCCCTTGTCTCTTCTTGCAATTAAAATAATGAAATTAGTTAAATGTATTTTTAATATTAATGTGACCATTAAAAGAAACAATGCATAAGCGGATAAGCGTAAGAGAATGGATGGATGGATGGATGGAGAAACAATGCATATTAAAGTTAATGCAATTTATATTTTTAAATGAAAATATGTGTATAAATAAATACAAATGGCCTTGACCTGAAGAAACCTTTTGGATGAGAGGTGAAGTTCCAGAGAGTACTATGACCTGGATGACTGAGAACCTACACAGACCTCTGTCCAAAAGTTCAAATAAGAAAACAACTGAAAGGTTTACAGACGATTCAGTTCATGAAGAGGTTGACTATTTAGAATGTGAGATAGTGTAGCTGCTCCTATTGTCCTTCAATTGTTAGCTAACATAACTGAAATGGTGCTTAGCATAAACCATCCATGAGACCTGCAAACATTAACAGGGTATCAACAACATTCTGACTCTGAAACGGACCCATCCAGAGCTGACGTCACAGCTCCGATGGGTCCGGGTGCCGGTGTTTTAAATGCTCGTGCATTGCAGTGATGCTGCAGTGGAAGGAAACCTCTGCTTTTCACAGTCTGGATTTAACTTTATTTTAGTTTTCTGTGAAATGCTCCCACATCTTTGACAGTCTCTTCATTTTCTCCATCCTCATCTCTGTTCTACCATCATTATATTGTTCAGGTTATGTTCTTTTTCATTGGTATTATAGTTACTGGCAGACAATGGAGGGAATATTGCCCCCATATCCGTCATGGTCCTGGGCCGGTGGTGGTCTGCGTGCGGTGTATTCAGCTTTGCTTTCCTCCGTCTCTTGGTGCGATTGTTATTACCTGTTTGCCACCTGATCCCCTTGTTATCCTGTGTAGGTAAGCCTTCAGTCCGTGTCTATTCCTCGTCATGTTGGGTCATCATAGGTTTCCATGCTGTGTGCATCTGTGTTCGAGCCAGTGCTCAAGTCTATATTCTAGCTAATTTCTGTATTTCAGCAATAAAGCTGGTTATTAAAGCTCCCATCTGTGTTTTGGTGTGTCATGCATTGGGGTTCTTATCCTGCCTGCCACAGTGTTCCATGACAATCTCTTACTGCAGTGTATTGCAGTTACAAAATCACATGATAAGCGGAAAAATATGGATGGATGGGTTTTAAAATCGGACACGTCGACACTAAAATTCCATGTCAACTAATTTTTGTAGTCACCATCATCGATTACTCCGATGAATTGTTGCAGTCTTATTTAGCTGACTTCAGATGGTACAAAATGCTGCGGTTTGACTTTTAGCTAGTGACAAAACATGCACATATTACACCAATTTTAGCCTCACTTCATTGACTCCCAGTTCTTTTTCGGATATATCTAACTAACCTGATCCACATGTACACCCCTCACATTCACTCAGGTCAGCTGATCTGTCACTGCTGTCTATCCCAAAGACGAAGAGGAATCTGAGAGGTAAACGTGCTTTTTCAGTCACTTCCCCAAAACTGTGGAATCCTCTCAAAATAAATTTCTTCTCATTGGCTTTTAACTCAGTCTGAGATGTTGGTTCTTATTGTTTATTGTTTTAACTGTGAGTTGAGTTGAGTGACGGGAGAATGGAGCAGGAGATTGATGAACGCTGCACCGGTCCATCGTGCTAAAGAGCGAGTTGAGCATGAAAGCGAAGCTGTCGATTTACTGGTCAATCTACATCCCTATCCTCACCTAGGGTCGTGATCTTTGGGTAGTGACCGAAAGAATGAGATTGCGAATACAAGTGTAAGAAATTTCTCTGAAGGGTACCTGGCCTCTTCCTTAGAGATAGGGTGAGGAATTCAGTCATTCAGGACGGCCTCGTAGTACGGCCACCGCTTCCCCATATCAAAGGAGCCTGTTGAGAAGGTTCGAGCAACATCTGACATCTGACCTAACCCTTTTGGGTAAGGTGTTCCAGGCATGTCCTAGCAGGAGGAGGCCCTGGGGCAGACCCAGGACATGCTGGAGAGATTATATCAGATGGCCTAGGAAAGCGTTGGTGTCCCTCTGGATGAGCTAGAGGAGGTGGCTGGGGAGAGGGAGGTTTGTTAATTTGATTTGATGTTCGAAACTCTTAGTTATCACTCATGATATGGCATTCCATAGGGCTGGAAAATGTGCAGATTGTCACCAAACTGCTCCTCAAGAAGAAGTTTGTTTTTGAGGACATTTTCAGTTTGGCTCATACTTGGCTCAAACTGACTGTAAATGTGTGCTGAAAACAAAATAAAAGTCCACACCTTTTCAAAGAAAAATGTGTGGTTTCCGGAGGAAAAAAAACTGCGACTAAACCCTTCAACATCATAGGTGAGGGGGTGGAAACAGTGCTGCAGGTACCTAGACGTTCACCTGAACGACAGACTGGACTGGAGGACCAACAGTAATGCTGTGTATAGGAAGGGGATGAGCAGACTCTACATCATGAGGAAGCTCATGTTCTTAAATGTGTGCTGCAGATGTTGAAGATCTTTAACCAGTCTGTGGTAGCAAGTGCCGACTACTTTGCTCTTGTCTGCTGGGGGAGTGGGGGGCATCAGTGTCAAAGATGCCAGTGGGATGAACAAACTGAGTCACATGGCTGAAACCATCATTGGTCAGAATTTGGAGGTGTTTGTCAGTGAGTGTCAGGAGGTCACTGAGGAAACTGCCCTCCTTCATGGACCGCAGTCTCAATCACTCCACTCCCCACTTCAGAGGCATCAAAGCTCCTTCTGCCTCAGACTGATTCAACCATAAAGATTTTTTCAGGAAATCATTCCCACTGTTATCCATAAAACTGTATAATAACTCTTCTTTCTGTGACAGGTGAACACACCTGTCAGGACATACTTCTGTAATATAGCTTCTTGTAGCTTTCTTTCCTAGTATACCCATTTACCCATTACTCTTCTTTGTCTTCTTTTTATATTTTAATAATTTTGTTTTTATCAGTGTTGTATATGCATATTTTTGAATTCTGCCCATTTTCTTGCTGATGTAACAATAATTTGTGGGATCAATAAAAGGTAAATTCAATGTTTTCACTTTCTTATTATAAGAAGCTCACAGCTTTAGTTCTTCTTACAGGTAAGAAGCAGAAATCAGACTCACTAATTATCTGAGTCACTGCAGGAAGGCACACACCTCCTCCCCCGTGTGAGTGTGTGTGTGTGTGTGTTTGTGTTCAGTCACGTCATCTCTCCACTTTCAGGCCTTGTCTCCGTCAGGAAAGTGTCTCAGAGAATCAGTCGTTTCCACAGAAACTGAAGCTCTCACATCTATTTCTGGAAACCTTTTATTAAATTTTCTACTGTGTTGGTTTATTTACTTTTTTCCTTCACGGTGGATCCAGGTTCTGTGGACCGATGGAGCTGCCAATCAGCATGCAGTGGCATCTCGCTGAACAACCAAATTTAGGCATCATAGTGGATGTAAAACTCACTCAGCTCAGTATGTGAGAGACATTAACGAAGGATAGAAATAGAAAGTTATTTTGGACTGTATTATTTTTGTCTGATGGAGGTCAAAAACTTAAAACATGCTCACTTCCTGTTTGAGGAATAATATCAAACACAAGAACATAATCTCAAAGTGACCTTCAAAATTTTCAAATTGGCAAAGAAAACAGTGGATTTAATGCCTGTTCAAAGGGTCAGGGTTGGTCTTTAGATACTTTTAGCTCCTGGTTTTGGTTTTCTGGCACATTTACATCAACACCAGGAAATGTTTTTTTCCCAAGAAATCATTTAAAACACTTTTTAGTAATTAATACAGCAACAGCGACACATATTTCCCTCGGGGGTAACCACTGGACTTAGAGCATTTCACACCAACATTTAAGACAAAGTATGGGTGTGTGTGTGTGTTTGGGATTTGTGCTGCCGTCTGAGGCAGCTGAACATGTGTGTTGTTTCTACCCAGCAGGCTTTGCAGGCATAAATCTCATCAGCTGAGAAACTGCATGAAATTTACTGCAGTTTATCTCAACCTCACAGCAGGCTGGAAGATGTGTGTTTGTGTGTTCCTGCACAGCTTCCTTGTGGGAACTGATCTTAGTTTTATTCTTTACGAGAACATTTCTGGAAAGTGGGGATAGTTTTATGAAAGTTAGATTTTTTTTTAAATGGTGTTGCTGTCTGGGGAAAAATGTTTTTGGAGTGTGTGGCACTGCGTTTGTCTTTTAAATAGATGTTCTTGGAACATGGCAACGCAGTGTACTTTTAGTACCAGACGTACTAGAAGTACACTCCCCAGAAATGGGGAGGGTTGCATCCAGCATAAAATCTTTGCCAAATCCAGTGTGCACATCAGTAAGAACAACTGCTGCTGGAAAGTGACAGCATGTGTTCTGTCCTGTTGGAATGTTAAAAACATTTTGTGTGGTCCTCACTTTAGGACATATAAAAGGCTCTTAGGAGGCTCAGACTTGGTTTCTGGGTTCAGGTTAGAATCAGGATTAGGTTCAGCATTAAGGACCTGGGAAGTTTTCTTATGATGAGTATCCCCACAAAGGCCTAATAACATTCCTGAGTGTGAGAAAAAAGTCAGCTGAATAAAGAATTTTAAGATCCTGATGAAAATTTGGATGATTTTATCTCAGAAAAGCAGTGATTTGTAAACATGTAAGAAAATCACCAAAAACTCCAGATTTCAGGTTTTTCTTTGTGAAAAACATGATTTTTGATTAAAAAACAAAATTACATCTGCCATGTTCTGATTCTAATAAAAGGATCAAAGTTATGGGCTGCTTCTCTGTGGCCTCCTTAAGAGTTTTCAGGCTCGTCTTTGACCCATTTTCAGATTTTATTTGTCCTGATGTGCAGCTGTGGTCACATCAACCATCTGCTATGTGTTTTCAGACTCGGTGGGCTGCTCCCGCCCACCGCCTCGCACCAGAGAGGTTCTCATCAACGGTCAGACCGTCAAGCTGAAATACTGCTTCACCTGCAAAATCTTCAGGCCGCCTCGAGCATCGCATTGCAGCCTGTGCGACAACTGTGTTGGTCAGTGTGTTTTCTTGTGTGTTATAACCTTAGCTCAGTGCTAACGCCACCAGCAGTGCACTGTGCTGTTTGGTTGATGGGACTTGAAGTTTTATTCCTGCTTTAAAGGAAAAGAAAACAGACTTTTTAAATGATTTTCCTCCTGCAGAGCGCTTCGACCATCACTGTCCGTGGGTGGGGAACTGTGTCGGACGGAGAAACTACCGCTTTTTCTACCTGTTCATCCTCTCCCTCTCCTTCCTCACCATCTTCATCTTTGCCTTCGTCATCACACACGTCATCCTCAGTAAGTAATGCCACTGCTGCCTCCATGCATCCTTCCTCTGCAACTGATCTCTCTATCAAACGTGTCTGCTGGCTGCTGTTTAAAGTGACTCTTTTTAAATTTATGTTCTGGATGCATGTTTGAGCTCAGACTACATGCAAACTTTGTTTATTGAGGGTCCTATGAAGTTTTACAGAAAATAAAAACAGAGAAACTTTCCAAGAAAAAATGATAAACAAGAAGCAGAAACCAGAATGAAAAAAAGACTCAAATCAAAAATAGACCAAAAGAAAAAATGTCTTTCTGGAGCTGATGTTAGCTCCTGCTGAAACCAATCTATTTTTAAAATAATGAAATAAACAGAAAAATATTTTTCATGGCATATATGACTTTAAAAAATAAAAAAAAACCAGCAGGATTTAAAAACTTGTAATCTTAAATGCTTGTAATTTTTATCATGTTTCTGAGCTGCAGCTGTATCCACAGCCTAACCCCTACCCTCAGTGAGAAGGGGCATGTGTGTATGGCTCACTGCTAAATCCTTAAAATAATCCATAAGTCACACCAATAATCGCAATAATCTTGCCTGTTGCCACTGAAAAACCCTAAACATGGCCAACTACCAGTTGAAACAACTCCGCAAGAAAGTGGGGCCAATGTAGACATGGCTAATGCTAACAGAACAGTGCTAGCTACCCCAGATGAAGCACAGGAGGCATCCATTCTCAAGGCAATCAGCTTGCTGAAAGAACACATGAATAAACAATCTACTGACATGCTGAAGGCAATCAAGGAAATCAAACAGGATGTGCAATCAGTTTCTCAGAGTTTCAGAGGCAGAGGTGCAGATTTTTCAAGCAGAAGATGATGTACTTCCGTTCAAAGCAAAGTTAAACTACTGGAGGAAACAGTGGAGGAGCTTCATGACAGAGTTGTGGAGCAGGCACCTCAAAGATTGGTCGGGCTACCTGAAAAATCAAAGACGGATATGTGTGGTTTCCTGAAGATGTGGCTCCGAGAGGTGCTAGGTGAAGGCTTCACCTCACGCCGCTTCTTGGTGAGGGCTTTTAGGATTGGACCCCTCAGCTCTAAACCTACATCTCCGAGGATGGTCATAATGAAGTTCCTGAGCTTTTGGGTCCGGGAACCAACCCTGAGAGCTGTAAGGAAAAAGAGGGAGGTACGTTATGAGAACCATCGGGTCACCTTCTTCCCTGACTTTTCGACCGAGTCTTGCAAGCTGCTGAAAAATATATTGACAAAATAAGCTCATAGGCTGAGGTCAACTCCAAGATATAGTCTTGTTTACATCCTGTTCTTTTCCTTTTACCTGGTGATACCATGGTGTTTTAGCTATAAAATTAACAGGTCTTGGTGTACGATCTAGTAAGTTGTGTTTTGTTGCTTAAATTACTTGCTGGTATGAATCCCAAAATAAGTGCTTAATTAAGTTTTATTTCTGTATATCAAAGTATAAATGGGGCTGTTACTGATTGGTCATTTAGTAATCCAGTGTTAACTTTTTTGATATTTTGGTCAAGCATTTATTTTAGCCAGCCAACCCATGCATGTGTGCAGTTTTTCCCACTTAGTGAATGCAATGTTTCATATATCCCAAGTTCAATGTTCAGATGGAGTTAATACCACACTTTGTTTTGGGAAATATATGGAGGTTTTGGATGTAGAGCTTACTTTGGATACCTTCTTTTTGTTGAATTTGCATGACTTAAATGTGAGAACAAGAAGACTTCAATTTTTGTATTTTTTGTATTTATTTATATTACCAATTGCATAATTGTCTGTGATAGTTTTCTTATGACTACATCTAGTTGGAATGTTAAAGAGCTAAACAAAATGGTCAAGCCTAAGCAAGTGCTGGGCAGACTTAAACAGATGAAGACTAATTTAGACTGGTCAAGTATTCTCTTGTCTTACAACTCGTGCTAGTGGGGTTATAATCCTGATTCATAAATCAATTCCATTTAAACTAAAAGATAAATATCCTGACCCATCAAGGAGATTTATCATTCTTAGTACCAGAACAATTTCTACATTGGTCAACCTGGTAAGTCCTGTTTTTACCAAGATCTTTTTTGACTCTGTCAGCTTGTGGTCAGTTTATAATTGGTGGAGATTTTAATTGTGTTTTAAATCCTGCAGAAGACCATTCAAATAGTTCTGACACAACCCACCAACAAGCCAGGAACACTATTGAGAAATACATGAAAGATATATGAAAGATCTTAACTTAGTGGAGATTTGGAGACAACTTTATCCAAATAAGACTGAGGACTCTTCAAGGACCTACAAAACATACTCACGAATAGATTTTTTCTGATCTCTTCTAGTCTGGTATCTATTGTCCAAAAATGTTATGAAGCTATTCTACTCTCTGATCATGACCTGATTATCTTATCAGTAAAAGTTCCTAATTATTGCAGGTCCTTAATCCCATTTTGATTCCAGGTTAAATGGTTTAAGTTGGCTGAATTTGAGGAATTTTGTGAAGAAAAAATAACAGCGTATTTTAACTTTAATACTCACCAAACCAGTGCATCAATAACATGGGAACCATTCAAGGCCTACATAAGGGGGGAAATAATGAGTTACACTAGACATAAATCAAAATACATTAACAGAAAAACAAGAACTGCAAGACCAGCTGTGTCACTGCAATGACAGTGGAAAATATAAGAGAGTTCTCTATGGATCCCGCCTTTTTGTCATTAGATGCAGAAAATGCTTTTGACAGGGTTGAATTGAATTACCTTTTAGATGTCCTTAAGAGATTTAGCCTGGGAGAAAAATATTTAAAATGGATTAAATTACTATATATTGAACTAAACCAGTAGCTAAAGTGGTAACAAACAACAAGCTATCAGGATCTATAAACCTCTGTAGATCAACATGACAGGGTTGCCCGCTGTCTCCCCTTCTTTTCTTGTTTACCATTGAGCCGCTCGCCATAGCAATACGCAAACCCCCTAAAATCACTGGTAGGTCAAATAGGAGATATAGAGCACCAGTTGTTTCTTTTTTAGATGATAATGTTTTGTTTTTAAGTAATTTAGGAAAGTCTGTCCAGGCTGTTGATAGAATTCTAGGAGTATTTGGAAACTTCTAAGGATATAAAGTTAACCAAAAAAAATGCACCTTTTTACTACTGAACAGAAATAACCCACCAATTCAAACACAGTTCACATGTACTTATGAAGGCTTTCCCTACTTAGGAATCAAGATCAATTCTGACACCATCTTTGTTTCATGGTGTTTAGACTGACATGTTCTGGTGGTATTGGTGTTTTGTCCTTCGGTCTTTCCTGTTGATCTTTTAGCCTGATTTTTTTACTCTGTTCAACTTTTTATTTTTATTTTTTGGCAGAGGTTTGTCCTGGTTTTGTGGGTGTGTGTCTTGAACTAAGCTCTGTGTCCATATTTGATGGTGAGAATATATTTGATTGTGGAATTTAGTTTTGTAACTATTTTCATGGCTGTTTCTGTAGAAATCATTTTAAACCCTTTGCTGCCTGAAAGGAATTGTAGCACAGATTATTGATTGTGTTTCTGGATCTAAAACCACCTGCTGATTCCTCCCCGTCACATTTATTAACCCATTTGTCTGCTCAGGCTGCTGATGCTGTTTTCCTGCCCTGCAGGTCCGAACTTCAGGAAACCAGAGACTTGAGTCCAAAACGCCAACAACTGGCAGACTGCGATAAACCCACAGCTTCCTCTGAACACTGCACTGCTTGTTTTCTCTTTTTAGCTGCAGAGCTGCAAAAATATCCAATAGGCTTTTGTCACTTTGATGTGCCAGATGTAAAAGAAGAGACTGACTTCACCAGTTTCCAGCAGTTTTCTCCAATTTATGTCTTTACGGTGACAACCACATAAATAGTTTGAACTATTTATTGATCTCCATCAATACTAAAATGACTCCCAAACACACACAGAGTGTCAGTGCTCTTATTCTGGGTATGTGCAAACAGTGTAAACAAGAAACTGAGGATTGGCTGGTTATTTCCCATATAAAATTATAGGGCAGGTGAAGCACAGTGGCGAGAAGTGAGACAAGAGATTTATTCATATGGAATTAAAAAACAGAGATTGGAAGTTTAAAATAAACACACTGTTTTCTCTGTGTTCTGCAGGATCAAACCAGACAGGTTTCCTGAGTGCACTCAAAGACAGCCCAGCCAGATATCCTTCAGTTCCTGCTCCTTTCCAGCTCTGGTTTTATTCTGGAACTTCAACAAAGCAGCTTTTAAATTATTCACAGTTCAGAATATTTCTGCTTCATCACATACTGGGCATTGGTGCAGCCCTTTGTCTGAAATAAGCTGTTGTAACTCCTCCACCATAGAGCCTGCTTTCCTCTGATTGACCGACCTCTGGAAGCCTGCTGAAAGGAAATGTTCAGGGCTTGCTAGTTGTACTGACCAGGCTTCGAGCCAGTGGTTGATCGGCCTGTGTTGCGCCATGCTGAAGCGCCGCTGCGCCGGGCTGAGGATTTCACCGGCCCAGCGGTTAGTATTAGTTTTATAATTAGCATTAGCATGCTAATGCTAACACCCCCGCACGGACGCGCCGTGCTGAAAACCTTTTCTGGCTATAAGCCTGCTGACTATACTTGCTGGCCATGCTGTGCTTCAGTTACTTTTAACTCATTATGTGAAGCTCTGACCCTGCATGACCAGATATTTATATAAAACAGTTTCCATTTTAAGACTGTATGAAATTGAAGATGCTTTGTACAATAGTACCAGACAACGGTTTGGAGACACTCTTGTTCTTCGGACTTGTGTAAAGTAAAGTAATTAACCTTTTGCATTCATAAGTCATTTTAACCATTCAGTTTTGGTATTAAAATGTTAAATTTTTTTCTCAAAGCTCCCAGGACCCCCACTATGCTCATCTGGTACAATTTGGTCCTCAGGTGTAAAGAAATCAGCCGGTCTTCTACAGATGACAGTACCACACATTTGGTATCAGATTACTATGTTTTTGTCACAATAATTCTTCTTCCAGCTTCTCAATTGTGCATTTTTACTGTTTTGTCAGACAAAATAAAGCCGGTATAGTTTGCAAAGTAACACTCTGCTTGCAGCCAGCACAGAAAATCAAATGGGCATTAATTACCCCTCATACAGCCCTCCTTCAAAAATCAATCAGTCTCATGCTGTCACCATCCACAGATCAATATGTCCCACAATGTATTGCCAAGGTCAAACTCACTGACTCATGGACACATTTATGTGCAGCTCCAGTAAATGTGTTTCTGCAGCTGACATTCATTAACATAGACCCAAATAAATCCTCCTTTAGCTCCTTATCCAAAGATCTGAGTTACTCCTTGACCCTGCTCTGCACCGTGCTGGAGGTGGTGGTGTGTTTCTTCTCTGTCTGGTCCATCCTTGGCCTGTCTGGCTTCCATACCTACCTGATCAGCTCCAACCAGACCACCAATGAGGATGTGAGTATGCCACCTGTGGTCCAAAATTTAAAAAGAGAAAGAAAGATGCCTGTGATGGTTCTGCTGAAGGGGAGCACCAGTTCTTTAATCTATCCCTCTTCTGATATGGTCCAGATTAAAGGGTCCTGGTCCACCAAGCGAGGGAAAGATAACTACAACCCCTACAGTTACGGGAACATCCTGACGAACTGCTGTGCTGCCCTCTGTGGACCCCTGCCCCCCAGGTAAGCACCATCTCTGCAGCAGGCTCCCTACCAGGATTAAACTCAACAATGAAACCCGGACTAAACTAATCATAAATACTTTAAACTGAATCTAAAACCCAAATGTTTAATGTCTAGACTTAGCATTGACCTAAGAACTATAGACACTGCTTAAACAAAAGATGAAATCAGGACTAAAATCCCAGATATTGAGTGTAGACCGTTAGGACCGACCTCAGTGATAAACACCAAAGTTCAGACAGACCTGCTAGATGGCTGCAGCTTCACAGCATTAGCGTTGTTTTTGCATCATTTCCATTTCATGTTTCCTTCTAATTGTTCCTGGAAATCAGACGTGTCTGCAGGGCCAAAGCTCAAGAGAGCTCACATGATTGGAAAAACAAAGATCTTTTTCTTTAATTTCTTTCTTTGTGCCTGAAAACTCTTGCTGGGGTCATGTCTGTTCTTGTTTCCCTCTGCTGGTCTCTGAATATGTGAACTTCTAAAAATATCCAACTTTAAAACTGAAACTGCTTCAGGCAAGAAAAGTGTCTCCTACACATCTCGTCTCCTCAGCACATGGCAAGTTTCTGTGTTTAATGAGCATCCTATTCAACTGAGACCTTCCACAAAGTAATTACGCCCTCCTCATCTTCATCTTCAGTGTCCCGTCTCTCAGCTGACTCGTTCTCGTCTTCTTCATAGATATCCTCATCTCTTACAGAATTAATCAAAAAACAATCAGAGCCACAGTATGGATCACTGCAGTTTCTGTACTTCATCATTTACCTGCTTCCCTCTGCTTTCATCAGCTCTTATGCCCCCATCCTGACTTCAGCTTTGTTGTTACAATGGGATGATGTGAACCATCTATAGACCTTTTTATTGGTTTGTCAAAACAGCTGATTGATAACATCTCGCTTAGCTGGCTGAAAATCTTACCACGGTAAAGTTCGGCTTTAACGGAGTCCTTAGAAGTCTTAAATGGCATTCTTGTTTCTATTCTCTACACTATTACTCACTTTACATTTAGAATGAACTCCATTTAATTTTTATTTGTTCATTTCTTTTTTGAAAAGAAAGTCCAGAAAAATCTGACAAAATAGGAAAATCCCAAAAACTCATTGACAGTCACGCTTCAAGGTCTAAAGAGATAATAGCAGAGCGCCTCAATCCAGTTACTCTGAGCACTGATTAAATCAAGCTCTGACTAAAATCAGGTCTACTTTGCTGTAAATTTAGGACTAGCACTGATTCAGGATCAGAATTGGAACTAAAAACAGGAATAGTCTGAAATAATTAAGGGGTAAACAGACCTATATTCATCACTGAAATCACAACTAAGAACCTAAGTCGAATCAGGGCTACAGAGCACTGAAGTTATTTTTCAATTCAGTTTTATTTATACAGCACCAAATCACAACAGTCACCTCAAGGCATTTTATATTGTAGGGCAAAGACCCTACAATACAGAGAAAACCCAACAGTCAAAACAACCCCCTATGAGCAAGGAATTGGTGAGTGGGGAGGAAAAACTCCCTTTTCACAGGAAGAAACCTCCAGCAGAAGTTAAGACCAAACAGAAGTTAAACTGTTAAGGTGCTATGCTGTGATATGAGAACACATGAGAATCTCAGAGTTTCAAGCATGGTGGCGCGTCACTAACTGCAAATACTTTAGTGATAAGTTGTTGCTGCTAGCTGATATTTAGACAGTCAAAGGTAATAAAGAATCATTCCTATATTTTTTCATTAACTTCGACACCGCAGCACAGCAAAGAGAATTTCGACAGTTTACAAGTTTACATTGAGTGTTTTGAATGAATCATCATGGGCAAACTGGAGAAGACGACGACTCCCTCCAGCAACAAAGGAGCTCCATCCAGTAAAAGAAGCCACTCTGAAGACTCCCCAGAAATGGCTTCTCCATAAACCAGCACTGTGGACAACTTAATAACAAACTCTATAAATAACAAACTATCAAGGCAGAAGACCCAGAAGCAACCGTGAAGGCATTCATTCAGACCTACCTAAAACTCCCAGAAGACACAGTGAAGACCATCGCCTTCCATCGAGTTCATTGCCTGAGAGGTAAGTGACCCGGAGCACACGGACCCAGACTGATCTTGGCCAAATTCAAGCATTTCAAACAAAAGAGCTGGTGAAGGGACTCGGCCAGGAGCTGCAAGGAACGGACTTTAGCATGAATGATCAGTTTCCAAATGAGATCCTGGAGTCACGCAAGGTCCTGTTCACGATACAGAAAAAATTCATCCAAGAAGGCTCCTAAGCTGTCGTCACAGTGGATAAACTCTGTCAGCAGACAACTTTACTGCATCCAGAATACCATGCCATGGCTCCACTGATCTCACAGGTGATCTGTGTCCATAATAATGTTTTTTTCTGAGGCTTTTTTCTTATCTTTC
>VOQJ01011886.1:0-12245 GCA_015052665.1 Apistogramma diplotaenia | reverse complement strand
TTAAAAAATCCAAAAAATAAAATTTAAAAAATATTTCCTTAAAAAAAAAAACCAAAAAAAAAAAAATTTTTTAAAAAAAAAAAAAAAAGAACAAGAAATGAAATGAATCTTAATGTAAGCTGTTTAAATTCAGCTGCATATCCCCAAGCAAATGTCTGGGGAGAGAAATTTTCTGGAGGCGCCGAAACAATGAGGCTCAGAGAGGAAGAGGGGAAAAAAAACAGATGCACGCAGGCAGCACATCTACTGAGAGAGATCATTTCCATATTCTCTCTGCATCTACGTTTTGATTGAGTGTTATAAAGATCAGTTTACTCCGCATGATCTTCTTGAGCAGGTGAGAAACCCTCAAATCACTCAGTTTGGGACGCAACTCCACTGTTAATGCATCCCGCACACGTTACATGATGGCATATTCCCCAAGACAATTAATGATGCTCAGACAGGATGACATAAACATAATTATACTGTCATATCTGACAGTAGTGAGAACTTGCTGCATTTGTTTTCCCAGGGTGATGTGTGTGCGTTATATTTTCTTTATGTGAGTACTCTCCAGTGTTGTGACCCAAAAATAAACCAATTTTCAGAGACAGAAGTGGGTCACCCAAATTAGAATGAAAACAACATGAACTGATGCAAACACTGTACCCCTAATCAACTCATCCAAAAAACACATGCCATGAGGATTTTAAATAGAAACCCACAGGCCATAAACAAACACTAAAGTTTGTGAACTTGACTAGAGAGAAGTCTGAGCCTGAACTGTCACAGCAAGTCAGTGTTCAGCTGCGCTGTTCCAGAGCAGAAAAGGTTAGATTTGTGGCGCTTGCATATTCTCCAAAAGTTCACAAACAGTTTCTCTAACGTTTCAGAGGCTTTATAGGAGGTGCAGTGAAGTCCTTGACTGGTTACAGGCATGAATGCGATTGACCCAGTAAGCAGGTAAGAAGATAGGGAAAATATTTAAAGAGAAACCGCAGCAGCACGTTTCAGAAAACATACCTTGATATTAGTTTTTCAAAAGTTTACTTTTAAAATGAATGCCATGACCTTCATTTGTTGGCTTGATAGAATTTGCCTGCATATGATATGATTTATAGTGTGGTTGCAACTGATGATTTTAATGTCTGACTCCTAATTCTTGCTCGTCTGCAGAGCAAAATTAGAAACTAATATTATGTAGCTTCCATCCATCCATTCAGGGTTGTGTGTCTACGTGTGTGTGTGTGTGTGCGTGCACGTGTGCATGCGCCTGTGCGTGCATGTGATACTCCATACTTGGCTGATATATAAACAGACAAATGCTGCATTTTTTTTCCTCCGCACTTCATAAACTGGAGTCAGTCTCATGATTTTCACACATATAAATAAAATATGTGCATGCACACCCCCAGCTGTCTGTCATGGAGAGGCTGACAGCTGTCTGTCACTACCTGCTGGAGATTCCTGCTTCTTCTAACAGGAGAACTGCAGCTGGAAGCTCCATGAAATGCAGAGGAAACTATATTGAAAACATGGCTGATGGACTGACTGCCTTCAGCCTAAGAGTCCACAGCATCACTGGTTTCCTACAGCTTAGAAAAGCTGTGTTTAAATTAAACAAACTACACAAAATACATTTAATAATTCCTTTTATTATCACGTTTCTGGTCACAGAAAGGTAGAAGGAGGTGTTGTGACCAACTTTGTCTTCCACTTGCATTTTGGCAGCTAAATCTTATATAATCACATACTGTATGCATATGGATCTTTCTGCAGCGAACACAGTTTTATTTTACTTTTTTATAAATTATTACTGATAAATGACAGGCTTACCTTGAGTACATGTAATGACAAACAGACTATTTTACTAAGATAGAATAATAAGAAACTTTCAACCTGCACAATCTCCTGAAAACACACACACACACACACACACACACACACACACACACACGATGACACGACATGTTCCTTCTGTCACAGTCTGGCATCTCCAGGTTTGACCTTCACATGCACTCCTGAAGTTACAGTACAAACACACTTTTTGCCTCCTGACCTTACCTGAGCACCCTTGCTCCCTTTCCTCGTTTCCTTTCGCTGATGACCGCACGAGCACACGCCTTTCTTCTCTGCCGGCTGCTGCCTCGCTCTCTCCCTGCTGTTTCAGCTCGGCCTCGCGGGCAATTTTCACACAAGGCTGATTGAATTCATTCCCATTCCCCTTCACTTTTTCTCCTTTCACTGTTCTGTGCTCTTGCTAAGAAAAAGGGATGAAGCAACGAGGTCTCATCACTGCACACACACACACACACACACTGCATATAAATGGACACTGACAAATGAAACCCACTGCACAGAGATGACTGCAGCAGACTTCAAGCAGTAGAGAAATTCAGGCCAGTTGACATTCAAATACATGTGTACTTACAGGGAGGTGCGAAAGCCCCGGGGGGGAAACAGGCATGCTAATGAGCATTTATGCACACTATGTGAACCCATAGGGAGATGTTTGGGGAAATATTAGATATTTTAAATTACGATTTATCAATGGGAAATGCAAAAAAATATTTGCTATACATGGTTTTATCTCATTCTAATTTGAAAATGTGGGATTTAGTGGAGAGAGCAAGGCTGAAGGCAGCAGATGGTTTTGGTGAATAAAGCTGTGATTCTGTGAGGACAGAACACATTCAATCAAAGTTACTATCAGAAAAAACAAGACTTACAGCCCACTAACAGGCAATGATCACCAAGTGTTGCCACTTCTCTCAGAGCCACGTGCACTGGCCACAAGCGTGTGATGGTGAATGATGCAAGAGTGGAGCCGCAGCGGCCAGACCCCACTGAACAAGACATTTAACGTGGGAACTGCTTCCATAAAAAAGACCAACCACGAGCCTTCTGGGGCTCCAAGAAAACACACACACACAAACAATGCATTCCACTAGGTCAAAACAACAGGAGGTTATTAATGGTCAGGTGGTTCTCCAGCTCTGCTCCGAGCATTTCTCCGGCAAACCGGGTCCCACAAGGAGCCATAATCATCACGCAGTTCCCGGCAATCATTTACAGCAGCACCAGCTGCCGAATGTCCTCTGGTCAAACTTGATCCACAATCTCGTAATAGTCCGCAACACTGTATCTCAGCTGATTTAAGCCCCCGCAGCAGTGACAGACCTTCAGTCTGGTGGTTTTATCATTTGAATGGAAGTGCGCACTCCTAAAAGAAGCCCCTAATGGGAGAACCAAAGGGGTGACACAGGGCATCAGGTAGCTATATATCTTGGTTTCAGGGAACCTTCACAGAAAGCACGCAGGCGAACCATGTGATGGATAGCTGCACCAGACTAAAGGGTATTGACACAGGACGTTTGTCAGGAAACCGAGGCTGTGTACTCCATCTCGGAAGAAAGATTGTGTACAATAAATAGTGAGAAAGTCCAAATGCGAATGAAAGAAAGCAGTGAAAGAACTGCAGTCATTCAAACAAAAAAATTATTAAGGAAACGAGTCACATAGACTGAGGTTAAAAAAGGAATATTAAATGATGTAAAGGCAGCAGTAAGGTGTCTCTTTTACAGATTTTCTTCACCCAGGCTACTTAGCAGCCTCGTCCTTTTGTGACAAGGTGAGACAAAAGCAAACTTTATGAGGAAGACAGTCACATTTGAAATGTCATACTCGATGCCATATATAGAAAATGTCCATGGACCAGTGGATAAAGCAGAAGAATATTTTCTGCATGGCATTAATAGCAGGCAAATGTGGAATAATGGATTCAACAATATATTCTGGTCCAGTAATGTATTCATATTTCACTCGTCCAGCCGAGTTGGACAATTTTATGCTGCTCTCCCCTCAGCTCGCTTGGCCTGCAAATCAATGTCCATTAAAGCGACTGAGTGTTCATATGTCACTGGATCCTTTCGCATTAATTCTGCCGCTGCGAAGATTTCCACCGCTTCTGCTGAATGGCAAACAGTACAACTGCAGTGTATGTTATGTGCATGCTCTAGAGGGCTGCTACAGGCAGATGCTCATTATGATAACACCTTTACCTCCAGTGCCTTCACACTGTACTGATAATGAATTGGACAATTTGTGCAGTGTGGTTGTCGCAGGCTATTTTTAAACCTTTAGTAAACCGAGGTTTACAGAGCATTCATACTTTTTCCTGACAAGGCCGAGCTTCACACTCGTGCAGTTTCACAGCTTCACACCTGGATGCTGTCCATCGTAACCGCAGGCCTTTATATAAAGCTACTGAGCAGCTTCACCGGAGCGACCGGAGCTCCTACAAGGGCGTAGCTCTCGTAGTTTTTCAGCATCAGAAAATAATTTCCATCCGCTCTCCTCTTAAATGTAATCAAATTGCTCAGGCTCACCTCTTTAACCTCTGAGCAATGCTTTAACACGGCACCAGCAATGCAACAAATTCAATTTTCCACCCAGATTCCTAAGAAACATTAAAATAAGCAAATGCAAAAATCTCCACAAGTTCCAATTTATTGATCTCTAATTATAATTATCATTTAACATTAGGTGCTGCAGTGTTTCTGTGATGTGGTTAATATGTTACTGGAAACCCTTTCATTTCTCGGTTATGCAAGTTACATTATTTTCAGCAATTAAAATATTTTGGTAGTATAGTGAAGAGCAAACAGGGAAGCAGCAGAGAGTGTGGGAGGAAGGCGCGCAGCAGACTGAACTTGAACCCGGATCGCTGCATTTCAGCCCTGCAGCATATGCTCGTCTGCTCGTCCTGTGAGCGAAACTGGCACCTCATTACTTTCATTCCTCAGCAAAGCCAGTCAGACTTCAAAGCTTCTGTACACACATAACCTCCTCTGTATTTAAAAAAAACACACAGAAACTGAAACAACACTTTATTATTATTATTATCATTTAGGAAGGATTCACTGGACATCAGCAGCTAGCCTCAGGAACGACAGCAGTCCTGCTCATGAAGGGAACAGTTTAGAAACCCACCAAAGCTGAACCAAAGCAGGCACTGCGGAACCGCCTTACCATCAAGAAAGCATGCGCTGGGAGATACCAGGAGGTGCATTTCTGCTGCTTTAGTGGAGAGTAACTGGCTCTCCAGCATGTGTGACAGGCAGACTAGTCAGTCAAGAAAATCCACAGAGGAATTTCACATGAAGCCCAAACTCGCATGACCATAATATCATACTAATTAATGTTATGCTCAGTGCAGCTTACACCCCATACATTTTACATCTGGTACTTCTTCAGCCCCTCATTATCAAATCAGCTAACGCAGGAAATGGCTGATTATAAAGTGGGAAACTTTTGAGTCTTTTCTTTTTATTTTATTGTGTTTATTTATTTATTTAAAAAAATGTCTACAATCTGCAGTCACAGATAAAATAGGAAATTCAATTGAATTTGCTACTTTTAAGCTGTAAATTGCCATCATATTAAGCAAATTTCTGCCTTAAATTATTTCACTTTTTTACTATTTGATGAGAGCTTATTTGGTTGTCAAAATGATGCTTAGAATACCATCAGGTGCAGACGTGTTAGACATGTGCTGACATCCAGAGAAAAATACGTACAAACCAACCAGATCCTTTAAAAAAATTGGTGCGTATGAGTACACATCCACATGCGTATGCATTTGTTTTAGACAGGCAGCATTTTTTCGGCTCAAAACCCACAACATGAAAATGCTTAAATGGCCCAAGATAATTTTATGCTTGCACAGCGGTGACACATGAATACACCCAAACACAGCGATGTGCACAAACGCTGTCACCCTCAGAGGCAGCCTGTTCATCATTCAAACTGCAGGCCTACTGTAAGATAAAGGAAGCAGCATATCTCACTAGAGTAGAGGGATAACAGGCATCTATTAATCTTACCTCCTCCCCTGTCAGGTAGTACGCCGACAGCAAGCCGCCAACGTAACGGATGTTCACCTCAAAAAGTGATGCTTCGCCGTTCTGTTGGAGAGAGACAGAGATCAAATTGTCAAACGTCATATTTAAGTCCTCAGTCAGGGGTAAAGTAGCTGTATTTATGGGAAAAATGAATACATTAAAGTCATAATGAATTTTTCTCGACTCTAGCGATGTGGTAGGTTTGTTGCCCTTTGAGATCTCTTTGGAGTGGTGCAGTCAGATGGGAAGATAAGATAAATATTTCACACAGCATGAAGTCTCTGGGTCATGCAAAATAAATATTTATCGCTTCCACGTGTACAGATTAGCATTTCACGATGGTTTAATAGATTTTCAGATTCTGCAGCGCATCCAGATACTTAGCGGAAATAGCATGAAAGGCTGAAGTGATCTGTGGACTTTGAAGTGAGAGTCACAGGTTTGCAAGCTACGTGGAGCTTTAAGTCAAAAGAGTTTTCTGTGTCACGAAAGCAGCTCTTTTTGTACCTGGCTAAATCACCGTGGTAACCATGCATGGTAATTCTCTGCTTTGTAAGTGCGACTTGTTGAGCTGTACCTTACTGATATCCTGCATGAAACACAGCGGCACAAACTGGCGCATCGTTCTTTGCTAATTTTTATCACCATTTTACATTATTTAATAACATCTTTGGCACAGAAGAGTCATATCATATGTAAAACCCCCTTTGCATGAGCGTGCACAGAGCCTCAATTACCGCCTTAATTACCACTGTGCTATCTCCAACTGGGGTCTCGAGTTTTGTTGAACCAGCTAACTTAAAGAGAGCCTGGCTATATTGAACTTCCTCCATAGAGTACCTCTGAAATGATGGATAGTTGGGTTTGGAGTTTCATAAAACTGGTTAACACACAAAAACTGAGACTTCTATTCAAAAGGACCACAGATGATCATAATAAATCACAACTGTGGTCATATCTGTGGAGAAGAAAGAAAAAAATCATTTCTAATAAGCAGTTCTGTTGCGTGGTGTTGTTTAAGAGCAGTGGGTTAACACAAGGCAAATGTGGTTGTGACCCACAGTGGTCTCATCTACAATTCAGCAGCTGTGGTTCGTCTTGAAATATCTTTTACTTGGTGACCAATAAATGATTCATCTTCTCAGTTGTGTTCTGCTATTCAGGAAATAGATCTTGTCACTACTAATACAGCTGATCTTTTTTTTTTTAATACAGTGTGACTCATACACTACAGTTTGTATATTTAACAGGACAGACGCGACAATGCCAAATTCCTTTGTTCCTAATAAAGAGGCAATTCTGACTATTCAAACACCTGAATGTTTTAGCACATGCAAACAGCGGTTAATAATCTTTTGTTTTGTTGTTGTTGCCATTTTCAAACTTGGATTTCA
Source organism: Apistogramma diplotaenia (assembly GCA_015052665.1). Classification (NCBI taxonomy): domain Eukaryota; kingdom Metazoa; phylum Chordata; class Actinopteri; order Cichliformes; family Cichlidae; genus Apistogramma; species Apistogramma diplotaenia. Next base: position 4,966 of record VOQJ01011886.1, on the reverse strand, counting down.
TGCAAAATATAGTGGAAAAGAAATGGATGTATCGAAAGCAGAATATTTACAGTAATGACCTGTAGGAGGCGCTGTATTGATGGTCTGCACAAATGCAAAAACACACGCAGATTTCAAACTTACAACAGATCAGGCAAAACTATTGTGTGTATTAGACTATCATAGGCTGGCATTGTATGTAATAAGTGACTTATGCCTATTGTCTACAACTACAAAGCCACTAGCAGTCCCCATGGATTGGCTGTAGTGGTGTGGTAACTTGGTTTAATTAGGCGAACTAATCAGGCCTTGAGACTGTGTTTACCAAGCCTCCATTGCCTACAACCACTACGCAGACACCTTGGCAACACCTCCAAGCCGGTTTTTGGAAGTCACTGAAATGATGTCTCACTAAACTTTACTCACAAGAGTTACAGTATGCTGTTGTGTTATGGATACATCAAGTCAAAAAAATGCATACATCTTCTTACATCTTTGCTATGATAATGAGTATTAATGCTTATATATTATATATGCTTGCCACCACATAGTTAAAACTCATGAACCTCTACCATACTCACGGATCAAACCATTAAAAATAATTGCCCTGTGTTTTCCAGCATGGAAATGGGGAAAGGGACAGGGTGACTCATCTTTGTCATTACTCGATTCTCCTGGATTTCTACTCAGGATTTTTTTTTTAAATACTATTTAAGCTGCGTTCTTCTAGAATGACTCTGGATTGACACCAACACCTTCACTTTTGGGGAGCTGTCATGTCGTCCATCTTTATGCAGTCTATTATAAAACTCTCTGAATGACCAACGCTCTACAGACCATTTTTAAAAAAATATTGAAGTTACAAAACACTCAAGACTCAGTTCTATAGTTGTAGAAAATAAAACTACACTTCAAAGTGATTTTGAAATGGCATTATTTACACAAAGGCAGTTTTAAAGTGAATCCCCATGGAAACAGCAAATGTGGTTGCTACGCAATGCTGTGACAAAACTACAAAACCTCCTTTGATGGATTGATTAACGTTCCTATTCCTCATTAGTGGAATCAGTTGCATTTACAGCATTTTGACAGCATCAGACGGGTCAATAAAGTTAATTAAATAGTGAAAAGCATTAATATCAGCACATTATAACCATTAGGCTTTGTCTTAAACATCAAATTAACTCATAATTGTACTTATTGTTTTATGTGTGTCAGTTTCAGTAATTAATAAAGTGCTGTGGTACTTTTAAAATAATTCAAAATCCATCCCAGTCATTTTCACACACAGGTTTCTCTGTGTGCTTAAAAGGAAGCTCTTGAAGGCTCCGATGCTGTTCCTTCCTCTCTCCTGGCTGTAATGGAGTTTTTCTGTCTCCAAAGAAATCCACGAGTAGAGCCAGGGCAGCCTCCAAAAGTGAGGCTAGAAAGTCAAAGCCATGCAATCATGTTCCCCAGTGTTTTGTTTCCTCTTTTGTCTGAGAGTCTCTTACAACCGCAAGGCAGTATTGATTAGTGGTGAGCAAGTTTGCTGGTTCAAGCTGGATTTTATTCAAAAATCTCTGCTGTAATATTTTGAAATGCCATCCGTTTTGCCTCTTATTTTTTTATGTGTTTGGTGACAAATTTTTAATTCTGATCAAAAAAAAATTTCTTTTCTTTTCAGTGACTGAGGTTGTACTGTGGCTTCATAGGGTGGAGTATGCAATTTCTATCCTTTTTTAATTTTTCTCAGCTTTTATTAGCAGCTGGCCTCATTCTGATTTTCTGTAAAATCAAAGTAAAATCTTAGCAGTGTATCAAACGAACAAAGCAAACATAATCACAGTTTCTGTTCAACAATCCTTCCTCTGCACGACTGTTTGCCTTCAACATACAGCAGGCTTTTGGTTGAAATTGCCTCAAATTTTTCTGCAGGTGTGAAGATACAAATGAACATCTGTATCCACGCCCCGCTTTTATCTTATCACACAACAAAATAAAACATATTTGTTTGCATTTTTAGTTTTTGCCATTTTTCTTTTTTTGGAAAAGAAAATGCATCACTTGTGAAAAAATACAGAGGAGAGAGCCTGTTGCTATGTTGCAATTTCAAAATGAAATACGCTTGTTATATTTCCTTTTCTAAATGAAATATGAAATAAGAGGTACTGCTCAGTATGTCACTATAATTATTGCCTGATGTGCTAGCTGAAGGTTAAAGCAGAATGGTACTCATTGACTCGGAGACCTATTGAGAAGGAAATTGCTAGCTTGAGTGTGTCTGATAAGGAAACTGCAATTTGGTGGCAGAAAGGGCAATTTGCTAGGTTTGAGATAGAATCAGTTGGATCTGTACAATGTTTTTATTTATCTCTATCTCTTTAAAATTATTATTTTTCTCCAGTTTTCTTGCTTACAGTCTGAAGTTTACAGTAAAGTTCCAGATCTACATTTACTGTACAAACATGAAAACAGTATTCTTATGTAACTCAAGGACCTTGTAAAAGATAGATGTGAAACATGAAGCCAATGCAGAAGTAAGCCATTCTTCCTTTTAGCCCACAGATTCTATGCAAGCCTGAGAAAATGACCCTACTCTCCTTTTGTAAGACCTTTACGAAAAGCCTCTTTGGTCTCAGCTGCTGGCTTGAAATCTTAATGCAACATGATGTAAATCCCTACCGTGAGACATATGAACCCTTGCATTCTACATTGGATTTAAAATACTTCAAAAACATCACAGTGTCCATTCACATTGTATTGTAACGCTTCACAAGAGAGGAAAATTTCACTAAACTACTTATTAAGTCTTTGTTTATTTTACGTGTTGCTTTAAAAGAGAAAAAGAAAGTCTGTGGCACAGATTCTATAACACCGTGGCGCTGGCTCCATCTGAAAACTCAGCACACATTTGACATTTTCTGAGATAAAGCACCAATGCCTCTGGCAGGACAGCTGAGCTATCTTGCCAACCCTGAAATGAGTGGCCCATTCAGTAATGGCACTACAATGGCAGTGATTAGGAACGGAGTGTCTATTTATCACCAGTGATTGGGGCTCTCAGCAAGACCAGCAGAAGGTACAGTGAGAGAGGACATACAGTGCTGACAAAGGTTTTGCCAATCAGACTTTAGATCCCAGAACAGACTCAATGTGTCACTCAACAAGCCTCCATTCACACCAATGTGAAGATATGTCTAAAGTGCATTTACATTTTAAAAAAAACAAGCCCGTAGGCAATGTTTCTACTCGAACGGCTTCTCGACTTCTGCATTTGAATCCGATGTATTTTTCAAGACCGACTACCTGCGAGCACAGTGTCTTATCGCAAAGCGGGGCAACCTAACCTGTAAATTTACCTCTCCATTAAATAAAATTAAGAGGTAAACCCTAAGGGCCCGAGAAGACACACTAAAGAGTAAAACCCACACGCTGACAAATCAATTCAATCACCACAGTGTAAAGCAAGACAAGGAGAAAGAAGATTAAAAACTAGGTCTTCTGAAAGGTCGCTTTCAGATGATTAAATATCCGATTTAAACATTTATTGTACAATTTGATATCCGCACAGCTGATCTGATCTGACTGAGACTGAGTGTGAAGCTAGTTTGATCATAAACAATAGGATTACAACTGAAATGTGTCTTTATATGAACATTGAAACTGATTTTTTAACTGATTGCTATAACATTGTTCTTACTAGCCATTGTAACACCCCCCACCCAAAAAAAACAATTTTTTAATCATGAGTAAATTTTGTCTATTGTACAAACACAAACACAGAAAGTCTTTACATTGCAGGTTGTACATTGTGTCCGCTGATAATGAATACAAGTAAAGCAAAGTTAGATTCCTTATTAAAGTACAAAATTATTATCTTATAAAAGCTATGAGCACAAAAGCACGTTTTTTAATTGGCTCAACATACCAGCTGACGGAGGGAAACTGAATTATTGAAATATCCCTGTTTCTTTGCACAATTCTAATAAAGTTGTGAGCAAACATTGAAAGACTCATTTCTGTATCAGTAATTAATTAAGCTGCTCAGCATAAAGCCGATATATTCATCAGGCTGAGCATTCCTGTGCCAGTCTGAATGTGACTAAGGTTTTAGGCTTTTTAAAAACAGGTCATGCTTAGTTTTTGTTCTATTATTAGTAATGGAGACATATATTTGCTTAAAGGGAATCACTGGGTTTGCCTTTATATATTGCAGCTCAGGTGACTTATCGTAATATTTGGCACAACATTAAGAAAAGTGTATCAACCAATGAAGCAGTAGATGAATCGTGATAAAAGAATATGGGATTCTCACATCCAACCCAAAGGAAGTATCTTTCATGACTAAGACACTAAAAGCGTTGGCATAAAGCTCAATTTAAATGTGCCGCTTGTCCTGGAGGCACGTTAATACCCGGTGCAGCGAGCATAAAAGCTCTCCTGCAGGCAAGACAATGAAATCTGGATAAGTGGATGCCACCTGTTTTTTGTTGTTGTTGTTTTTTCCTTCCTTGTCTCTCTTTATGGTGCTCAAGTTGAGGACCTAATTAGGAGTCAACACAAGACTGTCAGAGCAAAACACAGAAGTTTTCATCACCGTTGCCATCAAGCTGAAAGCTCGTCTGCATTTCATCTTTCAGTTCTTCTCAACCTGCCGCGGTGAGAAGTAAGAGACTTTCTGAAGAATGCTTATCAGTAAAAACAAATGTGCACTACAGCTTTAAAGCACCATTAACGCACTGCTTCCTTAAGCAAAATCTACTATTAGATTTTAATTACATGAACGGATCAGCCACAACATTAAAACAACTGACAGATTAAGTGAATAAGATTGATCATCTTGTTACCATGCAGTGTTCCCTTAAGAAACCTCAGGTTTCATGTGTGATTTATCACATATGATGAAACATCTGCACAGTATGTGGCTGAAAAACGACCAAAAGTTCCAGTTTCTTTTTTTTTTTTTCCAGTTTCTAAAATTCCCACCTTTGGGAAGTCCACTAGG
>VOQJ01011885.1:6626-21094 GCA_015052665.1 Apistogramma diplotaenia | reverse complement strand
TCCATCCGTTTATGACCACAGTGTCGCCATCTTCTGGCTGCTTCTAGCAGTCTTTGTCAGAAAGCTTAAATCCTCAAACTGGTTTCTTGAGCATGGTGAGTTCACTGTACTCAAATGGACTCCACAGTTCAGGAAATTCTTGGATGTGCAGCCGACAAATCTGCAACAACCGTGTGATGCTGTCATATAACCATGGAACCAAAACCTCTGAGAGTTGTTTCCAGCACCTTACTGAATCTGCAGGCAAAAGGAGGTCCAACCCAGCAAGGTATATTAACAGAAGAATGGTAACGTTTTTCAACTTTATATACTTTCCTGGTAAAACAATGAACAAGTAAAACCAACAAAGGCATGACAGACAGTAACAAAAAAGGAGAAAGGCAGGAAGTACTACCATTAGACACATACCAAAATAAAACATGAAAACTGCATCATAAACACAGAAAGAAACACGAGCACGGACGACACAGGGACAAAAACTAACCTGTCACATGAACCCTTCATAAACCCTTCTTTTTTTTCTTTTTTCTTTGGAGAGAGCTGCTAGTTTTAGCTTGCACACACTGGAATTATACAGATTTTCTTCCCCTACTCTTTCCCTCAGAAAGAAAATCTGACTTTTGAGTTACTCTATGTGTCTTTTTGATATTTGTTCTTAGATTTCTTGCAACATTTCATTTAAAGTATTAGGAAATATCATACACCACTAGATGGGGCTTTTAAGTTGCTCTTTGCTGTTTCAGTATCATTAATATGCATGAAGTACTAATAGCATCTCATCCTTCCACATAAAGCTTACTTTTTATTTAAACTCTCTGCGTTTGAAATTAAACCGAGAAATTAAAATAGTTTTTTGCTCTCTAACATTGAAAGCATGCACGTGCACACAGGAGCTATTTCTCTAAGTGCTCGTGCTTCCTCTGCTGTGGTCATTTCTGATGCTGAAATCTATTTTTCCTATGATCACTTCCAAGTGGCCTTACCAAAGGATCAAAGAGGCCTTGCCTTACAGGAATGCAAGAAAAATAAGCGTGGCACTTATTTATAGCCACCTGGGAGCCAGCCAAGATGGTGGGCTCAATTAGTGGTAGAGCAACATTTTAACTCATTTGATGGATGATGCTTTTAGTGTTGGTATTGGGTAGCTATCAGTTAATTCGTTGTAATTGATACCAAAAGCCCAGTAGCTGCGTTGGTCAGCTGAATAAATGCAACCCGACACATTTTCCCCTGGTCCACTTTCCTCCTGCTGGTTTTTGGGGTTTGGTGCATGTGAAGCTGATTGAAAGTGCCAAGGTATGAAATATATGTCACTGTAATTCCACCATGTCTTTGGATTAAATAATATTTTCCAAAAAATGGAAATAAATGGAAAATATAGTTGTCTGTATGACAAAAGTAACATTACCTGATTGCGGCGGCCTTAATTCCTTAATGCCGAATCAGTTGCTGTTTTTGAGTCGGTTCCTTTTCCTTCCTCTGCAGTGCGAATGTGCCATCGGATCCCAACGAATGACATTCATTCTTGCATACCCGCTTCTGGATTTTGCCCCTCCTGTTTTTCCTTGGTGGCACTGCAGTGGTGTGGAATACCACACAATCATTTCTGCGGCTTGGCCTCTTTTCTCAGCGAACAACTTGGACTCACCTGCTTGCTTCTAATTACATGGCTCAGCTCCCTCTACAGTTTTTGAGGTTGTGTTGTAAAAGCACCACTGTCTTCACATTGGGGAACCCTCACCAACTTGATTTTAGGGTTTGGAATCAGGGTTTGGCTTCTTTTTAAGGCACCCATTGCTGGGTTTACCATAGAGGTCTATGGGACTATTCAGTTATTGCCAGGTTCTTCTTACTCAAGGCAGCTGTGGCGCTTCAGTTAAAGTCTTTTTTGTATGTTGACACTTTCTGTATCAATCACACGTCGCCGTCACACCTTTTTCTCCCATCTTCTCTCTTCTTTGGTGACTCCTCTCTGTCACACTTGGGTCTGACAATATCACAGCCACTCAGTCACTGTATTATGTTAAAGCCTGCCAGCCATATGACACCAACTGTGTTTTTAACCTCGTCTACCTCATCACCCAAACCGCCATCTCGCTGCCAACCGTCACGGACTGCATTGAACCTGCGGGTGAGGCGAAGTGGAGCAAATTCAATTTCATCTATGTGTGAAACCGAGTGTGTCTCTGGTATCTGATATTGTATTATTAAAGAAGTAGGAAATTTAATCTAGGAAATTATTGGCAAACACAATGACCCTGCAAAAGATGTTTTTTTTTTCAACCTGCAGAATGTAAAACAAATGTGAATAAAACACTGAACCGACAGTGCATTTATGTTGCACATTTAGATACTCTATATTTATGCCAAAACTGAGAATTTACTTACTTAATGGAAGGTGGAACCCATAACTGGTACCAAGAACTTTAAATTGAAGGCGGCTAGAATTTTATTTATTTTTATTTTAATCTAATTCAGGATACTTTTCTCATCTCAACATCGTCACCATCTGTGTCTTCATCTCTGAATCCAGGTTCTGAACTGAGAACAGGATGTAAAGCTGTTGGCCACAACACTAGAAACAGTGGTCTTAAAGTGGGAGCAGCAGAGGTGGGAAGTCATGAAGTACAACTACTTCAACAAAGTCATACAAAGAGAATAAAGAGGCAAAACCATATAATTTATGTATCATTTATAGTGCTATAATTAGAGGTTACAGGGGGCCGGACCGAGGACAGATGTCTGTAAGTTGTGCTCGCGGTACTTCCAGCGTCTTAGGTAGCGCTACTGAAGAGGAGCAAAAACAAAGGGAGTAACGTGTTGCAGGTAATTTTTAACACAATGTTTCTAAATGCTCAACAAATATGAGCAAACACACAAAGTGTGTGCAGTTTGTCACACAGTGTGTCTGCGAGCTAAAAGAACAGCTGCTGTGTTTCCAGGAGAGAAAAGGGAAAGAAGTTCACTCAGAGATGGAGGAAGAGGAGGAGAGGAAGCAGAGAGGTTAGATTTAAAGGGAAGAACTGCAAAACAAACTTAGGCATGCTAACTTTGTGTAATTCAAAGATTGTATGAAAATACTGGAGTTTAGTGCGTAATAAACAGGTCAGTTTTCTGTACTGTATTTACAGTAAAGCTCTGTGTTGGACTGGTGCACAGAGGCTGTGTTCATGCTCAGTGTTACAGGTGTAGCAGAGGTGAGTTTGAATCAGGGCTGTTGATGTTGAGATTCATTGAATTCAACATTTACTGTATACAACCTGCTGCTTTTACTTTTTTATTTTGAGTACATTTCAGAGTCTGAACTTTTTTACTTTTAAAAGTACTTCAACTTTTACCAAAGTATTTTTAACATAAGTACTTGTACTTCTACTTAAGTACAGAATGTCAGTACTTTTGCCACCTCTGGTGTGCGGTGTGCCCTTAAGAAATTTGAGAAAACTATACGAGTAGAGAACAAAAATGAGTGGCACACCTAAAAAACTATAACAGATGAACAGTATCAGAAAGTCACGCCCTTAAGAAATGTGAAGAAATTTAGCAAAGACCTGACAGAGGACCAGAAAGCTACATCCTTCTGCTTGATCCATCTACTGGTCACTGAAACCTCATCAGAAATGTTCTCGATGGAAAGAAGGGAAACAGGGAGAAAAGGCTGGGGTATGCAACATTACACAAAAACTAAAAAACAGTGGCAACAGGTCTGATGGAGTCATGAATCCAAATTTGAAAATTCTGGTTCAAATTGTCATATGGTGGAGGCTCTGTCATGGTTCTGTGCTGCATTTTAGCCAGTGGTGTTGGGGATCTTGTCAAACCTGATGGAAATATTAAACCTTTCAGATGCCCCACCCACAGCTACTGTTTTCCCCCAAAAAAGCGACCAGCAACATATCTAGCAACCTTTTCTGGTGATTTCGGTGACTTTTAGAGACAGCTATAATCTTCCGCCATCACTGTGTTTAGCTTAAGGGGAACCTTTCTTACAGAAAGGCTGGCCACACTCCAAACACAATAGAGAAGTCCAAGGTGACTCCAGGTGACACTTAACAGACAGTTCAGCATGAGGGGGCATGAATGCCTGTATCATAAATACTTTGCTCAACATGCTCCTTGTTTCATGTATGTGATATAACACAGATTTTCTATAATTCATTACAGCAAACAACTATTCAACCGCAGCCGTTCACTCAAAACCACAAATGACATTTTCAATAGATCACCAGAAGTTACATAACCTGAGTCCATGAACGTATGAATTGAACCAATTCTTCACAGGGCCACACTTCCTGCATGGCTGAAAATGTTCACACCACAAATGAATTTCTCCTTTGTTAGCTCGATCCCAGATGTGTCGAAACACGGCTTTTACAAGAGTGGAATAAAGCAGGCTATGGGATTAGATCAACAGGGTGCAAATAAACATCTATAATTTCCTAAACCACTCTGCTGTGTTTACGTTCAGCTCAGTTTGCTGTCATGAGTGCCACTGTGACAAACTGCTTCTCAACACAAGGAACCATTTCATTTCTCCCGACACGCTTCACTTGATATTAAAATGTTTCATTTAACAACACTGATTGTGCTTTATACAGGCAAAATGTCCGACCATCTGTGAATAATAAAGACTGTGTGTGGTTGATTGTCTTCTTGGTTTTTTTTTTTTTCTTAAAGAGCTAGATCGTCCACCACAGCAGACTAAACCAGCCGTCGTCTATTTAGCATTACTGAGGTTTCCAGAATGGCTGAACTCTGATAGGATGTCCTGTTTTCCCTGTAACTCAACTCTTCAGATTCCCCGATCACACCACAACATTTCCAGTTTGCGAGGATATTTCCAGTTATTCCACTTGAAAGATGAATAATGGGAATTCTATAAAGGGAATGTTTGCTTCTTTGATGCCTCATCTTAAGGCTGACAAATTGCCTGAGGTGGACGCTTCTTACCATCCATAATCAACTCTTCTCAGCATCGAGCTGCTTTTCACCACTGCTGCCTGTTCCAGGCCAGTGGAAACACAAGGGACAACCATAATAGATCTGTATTCTACATGGAAATCACAAAGGCTTGTCTTGTGGCTTTGCAGCTGCAGCTGCAGTAGCTGTTCCATAAACTGTCTGGGTCGAATAAATTTATATTTGATGTTTTCAAATGTTGATTTTGGCCATTGGATTTGAGATGTGAATGCAGCAGCAGCCTATAGGAATTTTATGGTATGAAACGTCATAACAGGTACAAAAACACACATTAATTGATGAGGCAGTAAAGAAATTGAGTTAATTGGACTAGACCAAAATTAGTTTGGCTCAAGAGCCATGGTAAATAATGGGGGAGACACAACTTAAACCAAAGTTTACCAATTTCTGAATCAAATAAAGCAAAAATCATAATTTCTTTATAAGGTGCGGTAATGAGCAGTTGGATGAGTGATTCAGTGTTAGGTGTGTCCCAAATAAACAACACAGCGCAAAAGATGAATGGACAGCTGAGACCGCCAGCTCTTAAATACCCCAGGGAGGCCAGCCAGGTGCTCCCAGTTGCACTAATTAACCCCGCCGGGAACCAGCTTCATTGTTAAGAAGGTCCCCAGAAGCTTAAAGGCCCTCATGAGTTTAGTTTCTACTTACTTGTGTCTTTTAAAATTAGTATGTACTTGATCAAAACATTACAAGGCGCACATGTGGTAGTATTTCACAGTGTGTGTATTCATTTTACCCACAGATTTATCCAAAAACAAATAAAAATCCATCCTGTTTATTAACGTCTTAATTAGACAGCACCCTGGGCGAAACCTCCCCAAGAAAACAGCAGCACATGCTCAGTCTCCGCCCCCATCATGATTTTAACCAATAGCGTGTTTGGAGTGTTTCCCGGACGTCCCGCCCATACGCATGAAGCAGGCAAACATGGCAGCTTACACCGACAACAGCTTGGAGATCTCCGCGTCCATCGCTGGGATTTTGAATGAAAACTACGGACCTGAACACTTGCAGGTTATAAAAAGATTTACAGCTGCACTGCGGGACGAGGAATACCGGTAAGGTCAAAGTAATTTATCGATCTTTTATATGGAAATTGACCGCATCACTGTGCCGGCTAAGCTAGCATTAACTTGAAAACATCAAACTGTCAACTGCGCGCTGTCAAATATTAATACGACGCGCCTGGACGCTAAAGGCTTTCACACCTAATTAGCTATAGTATCAAATAACGACCAGTATCGGTTTTTATCCAAGTTCATTGTAATAAAAGCTAATTTTTAAGCGTTTACTGACCGTTTTTTCCTGTCAACCCTGCTTATTACAATTTAACTGTGGTATTTTTAGCACAGGAGTATCCCACATTAAAATACTATCATAGACTATATGTTGATTTTATTTCATAATTGAAACCACAGTGTTTCACAGATGATACACCTGCTATAATGCCAGCCCACATCATGTTATTAACTATACATGTTATTAGCATGTTATGAACTATTGCAGCTAGTGGTCTCCCGATGAAATAAGTCCTGCATACCTTGTGTTTGTTGTTATCAAGAGATGCTGTGGAGGAGGAGATGTTCTCCACTTTTCTGAAGGTCCTGATGAGGCTGTGTGAAGAGCTGCAGGCTGCCGACATGGACGGTGAGGATCTGCAGTCCACTACCTTGCAGCTTCAGCTGACTGCCGAGTGCTTCAGAGCCCAGAGGAACGCCTGTGTCCAGAGTGCACGGAACCAAAGTCTGCTCAGGTATTCCCTAAAACAATTACGGAAACAGTGGTCTAAGGTTGTATTGGACCAACTTAAGAGCTGTAAGAAACGTATGTAATTTTTCTTTTGCAGTGGTAGGATTTGCTGAAGTGCTATTCTGGCCTTGTATTATGTTAGTTTGTTAGATTGTTGGGTACATCCTTTTTACTCTTCAACAAAACAAAAAGAACTCATTGACTTACAATGTGTCTTTTTCAACTAGGCAACTTGGTTTCATTGATGTATCCCTCAAACTCCTGAGATTCCTGTCAACTGTAAATTTGGGGAATACAGATGCCATATTTGAACGTAAGTTTAAAATTTTTGCCTCTAATGCTTAAAGGGACACTTAATCCCTTAACCAAATTTATGTGTTTGTCCTTGTCTGTTACAAAACCATCTGCATTGTTTTGAAGTGAGCTGGAAATACCTGCTGTAGAGAGGTTTGTCTTAAATATGATGGACCTAGATGGTGCTGCTTTTGTCTTGTGTCGCTAAAATGTATTTATACTGTATTTGGTGCTTTGAGTGGTACAAAACACGATGCTGTCTAGTTCCTTTGTATTCAAGAGATGACAGACATCTTTACAGCCCATATTTTCAAAAGTAAGTAACTCACACCAGAACATTCTAGAAGGATGTACTGTAAAAGCAGTATAGCATAGAGGAAGGTTATGTATGTTTAGCCAATCTCTTGAATGGACCGTCTGATGTTGATCTGCTTTCTGTGGCCCAGCTCTTCGTTGTGGCATCCAGTTCCTTGGTAACTTAGCAGTTGGTAACCAGTTGTGCAAGGATGAAATCTGGAGGATAAGCTTTCCAGATCTTTTCCTGTAAGTTTCATGTGCCAACATTTCACTCTCATCACTTTGTTTGATACAAAATCACACACAGATTCTGCATTAGTAACCCTGTGTCAACCCAATCATGTGCCTGTTTAGGCAGCTGCTAAGCACTGATGATGAGAAGGTGGTGAACTACAGCTCCATGGTAATCCACACATGCCTGGATGAAGCCAAAGTGGAAGATTTATCTAAGCCACAGAACATCCAGCTGGCTCTCAGGGTGATGGAGCTCTGCAGGACTCAGCCTGAGCTGGACTGGACGTAAGTGCGATTGTGTAATATGATACAACTGTTCTTATGTATACAGAGTGTGTTTAAGTGCCAAGTTTTTATTTGTTATTTATTGATTTTCAGAGTGCTAATTGCAACGCAGCATTTCCTGAGGTCTTTGTCTCTGGTGGAGAACATGTACTCTGAGATGTCTCACCATGATAGGTACTTCATTTTTCCTGTATGGACAGAAACATGAACAATTTGTGCTAATAAATTAGTTAAATGTATGTTAGAATATCTTATTATTCTTAATTTGCTCTGATTTTGACACTGCAGAAAAATGATGCACAGATTAGTGGTAATTAGTGGCTAATATTTAAATAAAAAGTGCTATAGCTTTAGATGTACAGGTTTGGTTTTTAGGGGTTTTTCTGTTGGGTTTTTTTTTTCAGGGTTACTCTAGTAGAGCTACTTTTAGCCCAGCTAAGAGAGGAGGGCTCAGTGGACTGTGGCATCCCTCCCAGCGTGGCTCGTTTCCTGGCCACTTCCTTCCAACAAGGGTGTGGAGCTGTGCTCACACTTGCTACAGGTTCTGCTTCCAGTGATGAGGTACAGATCATAAACTGAGGTCATGTTCTGCTGACCTCAGAAACAGCAGGCCTTCAACATTGCATTTGTTAGTCTTACCCTGCTTTTATTGAATAAACTTACTTTTCAGTCATTTTGACTCTCAGCATTGTGTCTGTTCCATTGACACCTGTTTGCTGCACTCCCCTGCAGGTCCTGCAGGAGGCACTGGCAGTGATTAGTCTGCTGGATGTACTGTGTGAGATGACCTCAGACCACAAGCAGTTCATGTTCCTACAGGACCATCCAGACCTTCTGGCGACTACTGTTGGTAAATGCAAACATCTAACTTAGTTTAAAGGTGCAGATTCCCATTAAGTCGTCAACTTACAAACTGCAGGCTCTAAAAGAAACATACTGCAGGGTGCAAATTCTGGAAATCACTCAATTTGGTACAGAATCTCATAAATCAAATACTGTCAAAATCTGAATAGTTTTATGCTGCCTCTCTTTCACTTTCTGCTTCTCCTGTTTTCTGTCTCACTCCCTATTTACGTGTTCCATGCAGAGCTCCTGGAGCAGGTACATGCCACAGGGAAGGCCAGTAAGAACATTTTCAGCGCTGCTCAGAACTTCTCCTCCTTCAGTGGAGACCTAGACGCTTCCTCCTATTCTCCTGTCATCAGCTTTAAGGCACACCTCATCAGACTTATAGGAAACCTCTGCCACAGCAATACTAACAACCAGAACAAGGTATGGATGGATGGATGGAGGTTTGCAGGTGATGCTTGATGAGACCTGGGCATCAGTAAAGTTCTAAACTTTGTGATGTGCACATTCTCTCGTCATTAGTAAATGTCAGCGCTTATATGCACCTCTTCCTTGTGTCTCTCTCACATCCTCACCAGGAGGAGGTAAGACTTGAGGAAGCGTCTCAAGTGAAGGGAGCAGGGAGATTCATTAGCATATTGAAAATCACTCACAGCCTCTTTGGTTAGCTTTATAATAAATACTGATAGCTCCGTCAGGAAATGATAGTTTAGAGCGATTACCGAATTTAGAAAAGGAAAATATTTACAAACCCTAAAATTCTAATGTTTTTCTCTGCTCGTGTCTATTCTGCCGATCGACCCTTCTAATGGGATCTCGGGGCTCTTCGCATTTAAACAAATACTCTTGATCAGTCCAGCGCGGTCGGGAGGTTAAAAGTGTAAAGGCGACTGAGAGGTTTGAGAGGCCCACCTGAATTAGTTTGCTTGTTTGACCTCTCTTCTAAATGATCACGCTCAGAGTGCAGGTTCTAGTAAATGGGCTGCTGCATGCAACCTCAAACCAAATCTCATGAGGGGTGCAAACGAGTGCGAGGTTTAATTGAACGAGAGGCTTGCGGGTTCTTTCAGCACAGCTTGCTTTTCCGCTCAGCTGTGAAACTTTAGCTCCTTGATTATTCTAGCAATCTTATCGGCTTTTCTCAGCCGACGTCTGTCAGCATCCAGCTTTCAACATGAAGCACAGATAGGTAATAAAGCAGAAAGTATCAGCATCACTTTATAGACTCGGTTGTACTTAATAGAAACAGATTTGTGGAATGCTTGTGGGATGGCCACCCTCAGTTGGCCCCTGTGTAATATTTATGGATGCTGATCTGTGGTCTGTCAGTGGTCAGAAATCACCACGTATCTGTTTTCACCCAGATTTCTTCCAGTAAACCAAATGTCGTTCTGTTCACCTTTGGGAGAGATTGTAATTTAAGCTGTGCATGCAAAGCGAGGAACTGCTTGTGCCGGACTGAAAGTCAGGGTCCAGCTGCTTGTTATTCGTCTCTCTATGAGTTTAAATATAATTTCAGTAACTTCAGACAATCATTCCTAAAGTGGAAAACGCAGACCTGCGTGCTCATGCTGCTCGGCATCTGTGTTTCTTTGACAGTGTAAATGACATTTCCATTTTCTGAAACTCAGCACTTTGTCTTGTTTTGTTGCTCCAGTGTGTTTGGAGGGTAACCACAATGGCGAACGGAGGGCAGCAGAAAGCAAATACAACAATTAAGCCTATAGAATGAGACACATGATAAAGAACAGATCATCCTGTTGTGGTGCTGTTAGACTTAACCCAAGACTAACCCACAACCACACTGCTTCGTTTGCACGGATGTGAGGCTCTGCTAAGGGCATCTCCATGCTGTTTCTTTTTCTGCTGGATCTTAACTAGATTCTTGAGCCTCGATAAACACCTCACAGATTCTTTCAGTAAGTTTTGGCTATAAGGTATCTGCTGCTAGGTTAAGAAGAGGGATGACAATCAGTGAGCAGCAGTATGGTGTTGTGCTGAGAGAGATACACGTGTATGAATGAGAGGGAGGCAGGTGTAGCTGAAGGTGGATAAGGTTAGATATCTGAGGTCAATCAGACAAAGCAGAGAGGTGAAAAAGGTGCTGTGATGTGTGGTTTGATGTTGGTGGCAGTGGCAAAAAGAAAGGAGGCCGAGCTGGAGATGTTAACATTGGTTAGCTGAAAAGGGACAGGCGAAGTGATATTAATATGAATCAAGTTCATTGACATGCTGCAATGATATGATGCAGTTGAAGCTTAATAAGAAGTGCTAAAGCAGACCTGGGGCTGAGTTTATCTTGGTGTAAATACTTGGAAATGAAAAGAAATCCATCCATCCTAATTAACTTATTTCCACAGGTGAGAGAACTTGAAGGCATCCCTCTCATCTTGGACAACTGCAACATTGACAGCAACAATCCTTGTATCCTTTGTTATGAAATGATCTATAAATATGAAGCTGTGGTAATATAGCCATATTTCATGTTTACTCAAATCAAATTTGTGGTCTTACTCTCTCTTTTGTAATTAAGCTTTGTATGTTTGTACAGCAAAGCCAGTGGGTTTGCAAAAAAAAAAAAGAAAAAACCTGCATCAAGCTTTAATTGTTGCAGCGTGTACAGGCTGGCAAGGAAAACGTGTTGAAATTTGAACATGTTGCCACGCTCGCAGGGGGTTAACAGTGTCAAGTGATGGGCTGCATTTGGTGTTAAATCCAGTTAAAATGCATAAATAAACGAAAATGTTCAGCTTTCTTCTTCTGTGCAAATGCGGTTACAGTTTATTGGGCTTGGTTCAGTTAGTTGATGGGTACCAGCAGACCTAGAAAAAAAGAAAATAAGCAGTTGGTACACTGCAGAGCTCCAGTTTTCACTTATTTATTGCACTAAAAGTATGTGACGCTTCCAGCACTGCATTCATCAGACCCACACAAGCTTGACTTGAAATTGGAGGCAGCTCACATATAATGTATCTTTTGTCACAACTTTTTGACGATCTTTGAGAACACACAGATGTCTTCAGGGCTCTAAGCGCTAATCCTTGACTCATTCTCGTCTCCATCCCCCTCTGGGCATCCTTCTACCGGTTGCTGTTAGGTTGCTAAATTGCGGGCGTTGTGCCAAGCTGCCTTTTAAACAGGTCGACAGTCTGAGCTGAGCCTTTGTCCCCATCTTTGTCTTCCATGTATGCTCACCCACATATACACACATGCTCAAAACCACAACCCACTCTGCCTTTTCGTGTAGTTGTTCAGGAAAAGAATGTGCATGGATTTATGCAGAGAAACCTGATAGGGGTGATCTGAAATGCAAACGTAACCTGTCTGCAGAACTCGGTTGTTTGTTGGGCTGTCTGTGCACTCAGTGACCCAAGGCACTCATGAGTTGGACATTCAAAGAGCTTGACCCGTGTTCCAGTTTTGCTGGTATCCTAATTTATCTAGCTACATCCTTAACTCGCATAAACATGCAGTTTCCAATCTTCACCTCCTTTACGCCAACTTTCTTCTGATTGGCTGCTCCTTGCAAACACAAGGTTTGAACAGCAGGTGAGTTGGGGCAGCTATATTAAAGATATCCCTGCTGTGTGTGACAGCCGGAGGATTGCTTCCACATCATCTGAAACCTTGCCCATCTTTAATATGAAGATAAACTGCTTTTAACCGTATAAATATGAGAGAGAAAATAAGGAAAAGCATAAAAGGTCTCATTGAAAAATATGTTTAAAAATAAAAGGCAGAACAGCCACGCTCCACTTTCTGAAGGTGAAACTTTGACACTGTTGTCCTTAACCGGGCGCCTCTAGTCATCAGCCAGTGGGCGATCTTCACCATCAGGAACCTCCTGGAGCACAACTCAGACAATCAGACGCTGATTGCCACTTTGGAACGCTGCGGCACAGCTGACTACTCCGCGCTCAGCGAGTTAGGATTCCTGGTGGAGGAGCGAGATGGAACCTTGCTGCTTAAACCTGTCAGGAAAGACTCCTAAAAACATCTGCGAGGCAGCGAGGAGAAAAAAAGTTCTCAACCCACAAGCAGGTTTTCATGTAAGGTCATTGTCTAGAAGGAAATGGATGACATGTACTCGTGTATATATATACTCTCATGAGTGAACATGCAGCTCATGAATGTTACCAAGTACTTAAGCAGCTTCTTGAGGTTAAAGACCTGCACATTGTTAGACAGATATTTCCTGTGGCTTCCTAGAATAACTAACAGCCACGCTGCTGCTAATACAGTAATCAGAAAAGCGCTTTTGAATTAGATATTGTGATCAGAAAAGTGTATTATGCAATATAACATACTTTTCTACCGCAGTAATGCTAGCACTCAAGCCTAAACTATTATGTATTCGCAAAAGACCCGTGGTATAAAGGCAGAGGTCATAATGCCAGGAGCTCTGGGAAATGAAGGGTTAGTCGGAGGCGAGCACATGCTGGTACCTTTTGGCAAGGCTGATGCTTTGCGGTTTAATCCAAAGACAAAGAGCACTGCAGTATCCAGGCTTTTCGCCTTTCACAGACACAGATGATACCAGCGGGGGTTTGGGTTTAATCCCAGGCCCATAGTGACTTCTGCAGTAACCATGAAACAGAGAATGACCAAAACATGATGTAATCTGCCCCCTCCCTGCCTTACCTAATTAAAGGGTGGCATCTTGGCCATGATATGAAGACCTTATTCAAATACTTCAAATATTCCCCCTATTTAAACAGATAGGGTATTAATAATATTACAAGCTGAGGACGCTTAAGTGTGAAATGCAGGAATACAAATGCATGTTTTGTTACTTAAAAACAAGGCTCAGTGTTTATTATGAGTCGCTCTGTCTTTGCTTGCTTTTCCGGTGATTCTTCAGGATTATAACAGTATCTGTAAATACTTAACATGATCTTGTGAATTTCATCCTAATCTTCAGTTTATATCCAGTAATGTTAATAAATAAGGCGTAAGAGAGCTCATGGCATGCAGGATGATTTCTCACCATCCTAGAACAACACCGATACACACTTGATGCTACTCTGAGCGATCTATAATTCATTAGGCCAGACTGCGTAGAACTTCCTGGAATATTTAATCAATATTGTGCTTCCTATTTAGCCGTAGCTGTGTGTTTGCTCTGCTGACCGGGGATAGTAATTGTACATCAGTAGACAGTGGATAAGAGCTTACTGAAATTGTGCATCTGTAAAGCGAGAGAGAGGAGTCAGACCATAAGCATTAGTTTGCAGAATGACATCCCACCCTGTTCCTCCTGCTGCTGGATAAGCTGAATGGTCCTGACATCTCAACAAAGCAGCGCTTTATGGCCCTGCCAACACCCTGCTCCACCCTGTTTGCTCTGCCCCTGATTTTTTAATGACAAAATGTGTTGAAACAATTGGTTGGTCTCTCCTTTCAATCCGCCAACATAGTGAAGGGAGCTTATAGGGTTCCGGTCCCCAGGATTTCAGACAGCTAACAAAACAGCTGTTAGTTGCGCTTGACTGAATGGCTGCAATGCTTTTCAGCCCCACAGGAAAGAGGCTGTGCAAGTCAGCCGGGCTGAATGAGGTGGCATGGCTGCAGCCATGTGGTCATCTGCTAACACGTTAGTACCACATTGGTCAAGGTCAAAATTTCTTGTTTCCCATGTCAGCATTTTGCACCACAAGCCTCTACTGTAATGTTCTGGTGCCTTCTGGCTTTCATGCTAGCTTTCAACAAAAAACCACCATGTTAGGCTTCATTTTTTTTTTGGTGGGGGGGGGGGGGTTATACAATAGTTTTATAAAAGG
>VOQJ01011884.1:24114-37529 GCA_015052665.1 Apistogramma diplotaenia | reverse complement strand
CCCCCGCCGCGAGCAAACCCCCCCCCCCGCGCACACACACACACACACACACACACACACACACACACACACACACACACACACACAACCTTTTAAGCCTACACGTACTGACATAAGCCATAAATCTCTGTGCATATATTCCCAAACACACAATAGCACATTCACATGAAAAACACCCCGCACTGCTTTGCACATACTTTGATCAGCTCTATCATTCATACACATACACACACACACATGCACGCACACACGCACAGTCGTCATTCTTAACACAGACAGGCATTCAGTTTGACAGAGTAATTATGACGTCCCACTCTGGAGCAGCCCTGGGCTGAAAGGTGAGAGTTATCGATCCCACACAGGAGGAAATTTATCAATGTCCAACCGCTCAGCTCTGACAGGAACCCAATCCACTTAGAGCGCAACGTTCAAACTGTTCAGGTCTGCTCCGAAAGCACACCTCTGATCACCTCGGTGGAGGAACGGCCAGCCGGGGTGAAGGCCACCTTATGGGTCAGACGGGTCAAAGGGTAACATCTGATCACCAGTGTTTTTTCACCAGCTGCCTTATCTTTTTTGACAGTTAACAAATTGATAATAATCCTCAATGACTTTCACATATTTCAAGTGATAAGACAGAATTTTATCACAGAGATCTGGGTTATATCTATAGGCCCTGGTGCCAAAAAAACATTCTGGTAGATTTAAATGATATTTGAGTGGAAGCAGCCTGCAAGCCTGTTTTCTTTTGGATGGATTACTCTCTGAATTATCATTTAATGTCAAAACATGCGGCTTGATCTTGATTCTGTGGACAAATGACAATCACCAAAACACTGTACCTCAACGCATGCTTCTGTTAGAGAATCTCACAAAGAATTTATGGATGTGCTCTTGGCAGTTGGGAACTGCCTCTTCAAAATAAAAGTCATGAGGAATGTCACTTCTTCTAGACCTTCTAACTTTTGTGCAGTGTTTGGAGATTAGTCTTATGTGGTTAACAGCTGGAACCACAAACTGTTTTGGGCCATAAAAGAAAAATGATGTTAGTTACTGCAGCTGAGCCATATTCCACTATAATAGACGTTGTGCTAAATTCTTTAGCTTAACTTATAGAAATATTGTATCATAAATGTAGCATCTGGATATCTGATACATAGTTACTGAGTGTCAGGATCTTACAGCGTTCTCACTGTGTTCAGATACTTTTCTGTTTTGTCTTCATAAAGACAAAAATGAAAAGCTGCCGGGTTCTGGGTCAACCTGTTGTTAGTGTGTCTCACCATACTGCAGCTTTCAGGCATTTCTTTTCCATTTTTTGCTAGCAGGCAGAATTCACACAATAAAAAGCCAATGAAGAGCCATGAATTGTTTTCCCCTCCAGTTGCGCGCTGTCTCGAGAGTTAATTTTATTGCTGTAGATTTTTTAGGCTGTTCCTGCTGTGTTATCTATCCATGCAGCCTCACCTTATTCTTTTGCTTTTGTTTTCGATCCTCAACTTACATTTCACTTAGAACATTTGCGCCACTAGAAGTGAATTGCTTTGGAATAAAGGTTAAGTGAAAGTTGCCTCAGTCACACTTCTCACTTCTGTCTTAATGAAATGAATATGAGCTCATTTGTTTCCTCTTACTGTGCTGCCCACAGTCTGAGCTCTGGGTCTGTTGTGTCTTCTGTTGAACTAAAAGCTTCTCTCAAAATATTTAGACTGCTTTTTAGACTCCCTGAATTCACGTTGGTCGGAGTCAGTCGTTATCTTTGACTGAGAGATGAACGCATTCGACTCTGACTAAGATTTTATTAGGATTGTAACACACTAGAGTTCTCACCACAGGAAATTTCACTAATATTTTATTATTAAGCCTGTGAAACATAGAATCACAGAACAACCCTCGCCTTACTGAAACTATTAACATGAAAGCAGGAGGTTCAGTTTGACATAAATGTAAGCATGTCATGATTCAGGTTATGCAAACTTTTTAGGACAATAACCTAATATCAAAAAGGTTACAGCTTCCTATGTCCTGTTCCAAAAGTAACAAATGACATATAAACACATACAAGAAAATCTAATTTCAAGTCACAGTTAAAGTCACTTGGGAGAAAAAATATTTTTGTAAACTTGATAATAATATTAACAATCTTGCACTGACAAAATTATTTAGACCCTCGATTATGCTCATTGTTAAACTGCAGCTTTAAGTCTTCTTTGTTATATTACTGTTTGGAGCCCTGTCCAAAGAGCCCAGATCCGACCATTGATTGTTTTTTTTTCCTCATTCCTGTGTCTTTCATATGACGTCTGGCAAATTACTAAGAAGTTAAGTGCCTTACTGAGACTGAGGTTTTCCTGTTTTTGCAGAGGACCACAGTTCTGGTGTATTACTCACTTACTCATGACCTGACTCCAACTCTATGGTGAGGTTAATTCAAGGTTATTGAAGCCACTGTGTCCAAGTACACGTTAAAAATAGGTTTATACTTGATCTATGATATATAAGTAGGTCCTTACTGACTTGGACATTGAGTGAGAATTTTATACTTTGGTCTCCAATCAGCTCACAATGCACTTCACAAAAGGCCTAAGCAGCACAGGCTAAGTTTCCAACTAGACATATTACAGCAGAAAAAGTGCAAAAGATGACATGCATGAGTTCAATATGATATGATTTGCCACAGAATGGTGAATCTGCTAATCTTCAGTCTAAATTTAGTGGATGCATTCATCTGGACTCAGGCATGGATTTAATATAAGCATATTGTGACAAAGAGTTTTAATATTCTACACAAAGTCTATCTGATAATAAAAAAATTCTAGATATGACTCAGAACAGCAACTATGTTTTAGAATATGGACAATAATTGGGATATTTGTGGTAAAGTCCACAAATACATTTTGGTGTCATGCCTCCAGTTAAAAGCATCAGGTGTTTGCTTTCTGTCATCATGCTGAAGTTGAGTGTGAATTTTTTTTTACAATAAAACTACATTCAACTCCATTTTTATTCTTGAATTCAACGAGAGCAACTTTGCATGATTCACAGTTCAAAATAAGCCTTTTTTTTAATCTTTTTCTGGCCCCTCAGTTCATATTCTGAAATATGGTTTGAATAGCTAATGTGTAGGGCTTTTGCTCTCACAGCTACAGTTGTGCACTTGATATGACCATGTTTAGGACATTTAGGACACCATACAGAGCTGAAAGCAGAAAAAAAAGCAGGCTCAAGAATCCCTGTGACCCTAAAACTCACACAAAAACTTAAGTATTTGAAACTTTCACTGTGTTTACTATGAGATTCATCACTGGTATACACTATAGATGAGACAAAGCCATGTGACAGATAGGCAACCTGCCCACAGTGTGTCCTGCTTCTCGCCATATGACAGCCCTGGAACCCATAATTGGATAAGAACAAGAAAATGGATGGATGGAGGAAAATATGGACTTTAACACATAATCCATTAGATAAGCTTGGAAACATTGAGCTTTTCAATTTTCAAATACAGTTAATGTCTGTTTCTTGTTCTAATTATAACTCCCCGATATACAGATATGTCTGGCTTGGTTTTCGTTTCATGCGCTGTGTACGTGCAGATAAGATGAGCTATGCTTTTGCACCACATCAGAAAGGAATCAAGAGGGGCTATTTATTTCCTTGAAACAATTTTAGCAATTTTCTGGATCATAAAGAAACAGATTGTTCCCTCCATTTATAGCCGTTTGGTCAATATTTCTGTCAGAAGACTGCTTTCAAAATGAGATTGTCATGAGAAAAGCCCGTTGACTAAAAAATTGCGGTGACAAATACATCCATTAGAGAAATGTGTGCGCATACATGTGTGTGTCTTAAAGTTTTGATCTTACACACTACAGTGAAAACACACAGGGCACTTGTGTGTGTGTGTGTGTGTGTGTGTGTGTGTGTGTGTGTGTCTTTGTGTGTGTCCATGTGTGTTATTTGTCTTTTCACTCATAGCAGCAGAGAACCTGTGGACATCTGCCCGAAGCCCGGGGTGATGTCCAGGCCTTCATTTTTCTCAGACAATGAGTGGAATCATTTCCCCTCACACAGACCTCTCCATCATTATTGACACAGAATTATTGATCAAGACCTCAGCCGGTAAATTACAACCTATTAGTCAAACCCTTTCGCCCAGATCTGAAAATACCAAAGAGCAGAGGCTTGATAGAGTGAGATTATGGAGAAGTTTGATGGTGTGCGAGGCAGTTTACACTGCTGACTGGTGTTATATATATTTTGGATATTCCTGTGTAGGAGATTTATTTGTTGAATGCAGATTAAGCAGCAGACAAATACAAACTGGTCCAGCCCATCCCTCAAGGTGCTGCTGGCGCTGAATCAAAATTAGCTCAAGGAAGCTGAGGTTCCAGGTGAAATCTGCAACACTAAAGTTAGAGAGCACACCAGCCTCACTTAATTTTTTTTCTTCTTCTCCTTCTCCTTTTTTTTTTTTTTTGATGTTTTGCCTCAGGCCAATTCTACTAAAGAGAAGTAATTTGGCTTATCTTATCCCAGAGACCTAGCAGCTGCTTTTTATTCTTTTTTGTGAGGTCTTTTTTCTCATTTAGTCCAACAAAGATTGTCCTCATAGATTGACCTTCTCTGTGCCTGCAGGCCGTTGCCCTCATGCCAGTAACTAGATAACACACTCTATCAGAGATTTGAGAAAATCATTGGGAAAGCAGTGGGGCTGATAGTGGCATCAATCCTAACCTGACACCAGGCTGGGTCAACCATTTATCTCTCCACACCGCCTCTGGTCACAACAGCGGCCATCTTGCTCTGCTACATCCTTCTTTAATAACCTTGGCCATGTCTCTTTACAGACTGAGAGGATAAGGTGGCGCGGCACTCCTAGCGCCTCGTCTGATCGCCGCCGCTTTGTTTGCATTTAAAACCGGCAAAAGTCACATTCAGACACATGCACCGTGTACATATCAGATTCTCCAGCACAAGCTCTCCAACAAGCAGACAAGCAAACACACACACACAAGCGAGATGCATCTAACAAGAAGGCCAACGCTCACAAACTCGTTAGCATGGCAGTTAATGGTGACTCTGCTGTCATTAATTCCCCATGGTGTTTGACTTAAATGCTTCTATATTGGTGGAGTGAGAGCTTCCCAGAGGCCTCCTGGCACTGAGATCATTGTTTTTCACTTATTAACAATGAACTTATGATCAGAGCGCCACAAGGCTCCTAAAAATGCCCCATAGGATCATTACAGACCCTGTGTGTGTGTACCTATGTGTGTGTGTTTGATAGCAATGAGGCCGGCAGAGCAGCAGTGTGTCCGAGGCTCATCTTGGTGCTCTGTGGCGCAGCCAGGATGAGTGGGGAGGTTAAATGGGGCGTCATCAATCTCAATGAAGTGCAATTATTTTCTCACTTATTAATCATTGCCGGCTAATAGCTAGTGGCAAAGCAGAGCCAACCATTTGTCAAACTTAGCAGATTTCTGTAATTTTGTTTCCCCGTTTCCCTCTAATGTTTGTGTAGACTTTGGCAGATATCTATGGAGGGCTGCAATAAGTCTGTGCCTCCAAGTATCTATCTCCTACCTGCACTGCAGAACTAACCGAACTTCTCGCTGTTTCTCCATGTGAGTGATTCTCTCCATTTCAGAGCTGAGTGACTATTTCATGGTCTGTGGCAGAGCAGAATGGAAAGCTTTATTTGCAGGGTGCAGCATGGACAGCCTATTGATGGTTAACTACACTCACATCCTTACAAACTTCGCTCATTACGCCACACTGTCGCTTGTTTGTTTCTAATTCCACAATAATATGTGAAAGTCTTTACACTTAATTAGATGTTGCATGCATTTTGAAATATTTTCCATGCTGGGAAACAGCACAGCCCTTTGGCAATCACAAATGTAACTTGACATTTATAAGAAAGGTCGTTATGTGCATTTTTATCTGGTAAGATCCAGCTGGAACAAGTCCTAATTTAAGTGTGACTTAATGCTAGTTTGAAAAGCATTGTTTTACTGCACTCTCTGGTTGCACCTGTAACTATACTCAGTGATGTCACAGCATACCGACACCCGTAAAGTACACTTCTGCATCATTGCACAGAAGCACAAAACTGTATTGGTTTAGCTAAGAGTGTCCTGGTTCTGGGGCTGGTACTGGCCAGGTCAGCTCCGTCTTGGTGCCTTTTATGAATCAGCCACCATTTTTGACAAGTTGGAGAACCAAACGTTATGCTGTGTTTAACAGCAGAAGGTACAGTAGGGTCATTTCAGCTGGAAGAAAGTCATAGCAAACAGAATCTAATGAGCTCCATCTGTCAAGGCTCTTGGGCCTCAGTTTTGAGTTTATTCTTTTGAATTCTTAGTGTTTACATTTTCATACTTTCTGGAGTTTGTTATTTAGATCTGATTGCGTGTAGTTTTGGTTTATTTCACTAGTCTCCCAGAGTAATCTGCTGTGTCAGGTGTCCCACCTCTGTGTTTAGTAACTTCCTGTTTTATTTTGTTAGATTGTTTCTGTTCATTTTGTATTCCTGTGTGTGATTATCTTGGCTACTTCCAGCCGTGTCTCATTACCCCGCTGTGTCCAGTTCTCTTGATTACCTCACTGTGTGTATATATAGTCTTGTCCTTCCCTTTTAGCCATTTACAGAGTGAGTGTTATTGTCACTCATGTACACCCAGCTTGTTTCTAAAAGCCTTTTAATTTAGGTTTCTCAAGAATGAACTTCTAATTTTGGACCAGATATCACCCTGTTTAAATTACATTAATTTTATTTAGATCCTTTTATTTAGATCCTCTTCCCGCTTCCATTGTAACTAAATCATTGCGGTAGAACACCGGCATCAAACGAGGTATAAGTATCCCTGGTACCAGCTTCCTCCCTTGACAACCACTGCACATTGCGCATGCTATCCTTTGCATGGCCACACAGTCACTTAACTTCAATACGTAGGTTATAATAGCATCTTCCCCTTTACTGGGGGAAGATCGCGTTGGACTGCTCCACACCCAACAGCAGCGAGACAAAGTTCGAGACTAAATTGAAACATAGCGTAGCATTTAGCAACTTAAGAGCCATTTTTCACTCCAGAGCTGGTAGAGGGCAAAATAATAGCCAAAAGCAAGAACATCTTCACAAGACAGTGTTATTCTGTTTGCTGATATACACAAATTCTGTAAAGTGATAAGACGTTGGTATGTCTTCAAATAGCCATAAAACCCCTTTTTAAAGCCCTTAAAGGAGAACTTTCTCTTCTACTTGAGTCATGTCAAATAAATTATATAAAGGCTATGAGTCAAATACTCCACATCTCAGCAGTTAAAGGCACCTGCAACCACACAATCTAATTTATCAATCACCTTCACTTTGTCTTACAGGAATAGAAAGTTCTGTACTGAATGTTGTCAGATGTGATTATTTCTGGTGAGAGCTTTGTGCATCTGTGTAATGGTCTGTCACTTCTCACAAATCTGAACTATGTAATGTCATGTACTTTCTTAAGCCAATCAGAATTTAGCAGTATGGCAAACACGGAATCAGTGATGATGATTTTGACAGCTGCAGGGACTGTTGTACTGTGTTGCCAGGGAAACGCCACTGTCAGTCACAGCTGAGTGAACCACACAACAGTCCCTATGAAGGACATATTACAACAATTACAAAAATATAAACCTTTAATAAAGTGATGTTTGTTTGGTGTTTGTTGATCTATCAAATTACATTTTAGACAAATAAGACTTCAAACCCATTATGTTTGGTGCATAATGTCATTTTACGCCAGTTTTGGATAACTGTATATTTTAATTTTGCTATATTTACATTTCAGACTCCTTGAGAGTCCACTATTTAATATTTAACATTTTTTTGCTGTGGGTCCTTATATGTTGTATTTGTTGCATTTTTTAGATGTTTTGAGTTTGAATGGCTGCTACCTTGGAGAAGTCTCTCATGTAAGAGAGGTGTGATCTCAGTGGGACTCCCTGGTTCAATAAATGTCATAATAACGATGAAAACAGTTATCTAAAATAGTGTTTAATAGTCAGTTACTCACCATTCTGCTTATATGTAGTTAATTAAAATTAATAATAACAATATACACACTGTGTAGGACTTTGTTAAAGACTGTAAAAGCAACATGAAAAAGCTATTAGCCTCACCTCAGTAAGCTAAAAAATAATATGTTGTTTACATAATAACAAATATGTAATGATTTGTTTTATTTTTGTTTTATTTCTCCAATATAATAATCAAGTTGTCCTCTCCATAAACCTTAAATTAAAATATTACCATATTAGTATTATTAGCATTCTGTAGCATGTTTAAATATGAAGTGTTATGAAGTCAGTTGATTCACAGTCACGTAGACAATCCTGTGTCAATAAACAAATGCACTTTCATGCTTTCGTGCTTTGCCAAAGATTAAAACTAAAGACGCCTCCCATATATACTGTTTTTAATTGGTTTTGTAAATTGTCAAAGCATCAGTTCAAAAATGACTGCCAGCAGCATAAAGGGGCTCAACAGCACCGCACCGCTGTTTGCCAGATGTGCCGAGGCCTGTTAGCTGGAAGAGGAATGGTGATGTTAGTGTGAATACTTCTTCTTTTTGTGTTTAATATTTTATTAATGCAATAAAGGCTGAACTCTAGCTGCAGCTGGGTTTTTTTTCTCCATTAGATGACACGTACTTGAAATACTTAATTAGTAGGAGAGAAAAAAGGGATACAAACAAGAACTGAGTGAATAAAAAAAATACATTTTTACTGCATTCGATTGTGTGTAATTTGACTCAATGATGTAACTTTGACATTCATTCCATTTGATTTGACTGTGACTGAGAGACACGGTGATGGATAAATGGCTGGTGTGATCTGTAATTCGCCCCCAGCTAAATGATGAAGAGCAGACAGATGTGTTTAAAGAAATCACACAGCCCCGTGGATGTGTTTGGTTTGGCAGCATAGTCACTGAAAACGAAACCCTGCTGAGTCAAACTTCAACCATGGTCGATGTGGGACATCTAGTGGCAGAAAAGGTTACTGACGTTGTAATGAAACCTGTTTACGCTGAGACGCAGAAAGCTCGGTGCCTTTTCTTTCATTTAATTAGTCACAAAGGCTCTAAAACATATTTGTATTGATTTAAAAAGTGACTGAAATACTGTTACAAAGTTACAAAGTGTGTCACTGCAATAACAAATTGCAGTCACCGAACAGACACAGCACATGTAAAAAATCAGTGATGAATTCTGTTCATCACACCCTTCACTAGCACTTTATTAGGAACACCTTCCAACGTCTGATGCAATCCAACACAAGATACAAGAGTTTTCTTAGACTTTGTGGACGTATTGACTGAATCCTACTGACACCATGGGATAATAATCTTAATTTACTCACAGATTTTAATGAATGTGTCATTCTTGACAGTATCATACATAATTCTTTAACTTGTCTTTTTTACCCTGCAGATTTTGAATATTTTTATTTCTTAGTTCTACAATAAAGCTGAGCCTATCCCATCTGAGTGAAAACTAATCATCCACATAGATGGTCTAAGGAATTATTATATTAATATAATATATATTTGTCATGTGCTACTTTAGCCAAATACATTTTTTGCTCAATTGTGGCAAAAACTGTAATCTTATTCTGTAATCTGCTATGTTGATTATTTGACCCTTTAACTCAACTATTGAAATATATGCATTTATTGAACTTTTAAGAAGAACGATTTTTGCTTGCTGTGATTTTCTTCCTGTCATCTTGGCTTTAAGCTGCGTTAAACCCACCACCACAGCCTGCAGGGGGATGAGTAAGGGGTTTAAGGGAAGGACTAAAGGAAAGACAAAACAAGGGCACAGTGGAAAAAAATGAATTCAACGTACAGCCTTATTTATACAACAGTCCAGGTCCTCTGAGGTTCTTTGACCTTACCTTCTTTTACTTTTCCTAATAACACTGAACATTTCCAACAGAAGCCATCACTGCAATGGGGGTGGTACATTGGCTCATTTGCCATTGGCCTTACCTTAAATTAGGTATGCAGGAAATTAACCTGTCTAGAAATAATGTATAGACAAATTTTCGGCTGTTCCCTTTAGGGGTCACCACAGTGGATCATCTGCCTCCATCACACCCTGTGCCCAACATCCTCTTCTATCGCTCTGCATGTCCTCCTTCACTCTATCCATGAACCACCTCTGAGGTCTTCCTCTTTTCCTCCTGCCTGGTACTGTAGCTCCACCTTCAACATTCTTTGTACAACATATCCACTATCCCTCCTCCCGCCTGACCTCCTCTGTCAGCATAAAATACAATAAGTCTTTGTTGGCTTATTTACCCCTGCAAAATCAGCTTAATCAATTATGGACATTTTTTTTCTACTTCTATAAT
This sequence comes from Apistogramma diplotaenia, assembly GCA_015052665.1. NCBI lineage: Eukaryota > Metazoa > Chordata > Actinopteri > Cichliformes > Cichlidae > Apistogramma > Apistogramma diplotaenia. The sequence continues at coordinate 27,128 of VOQJ01011884.1, read as the reverse complement.
AGATCATATAATTTTCCAATAGTGTAACAGTCTAGGTCTATTTAATGCTGATTACTTTCAATAATCTCCTTGCCTTCCTGCAGCTGCAGATGATCCTTTCTTTTAATAAAAATCATTAGCCATGATTAAAAAAAAGCAGGCCCTTCACCACCGATGAAAAGCCAAGAGCGTGTTCATTACATAAAGCTGACAAACCCATATTGGCATTATGTTCGGTCATGTCAAATTCCAAAGAGGTCATATTTCCCAACTGCCTAAAGTCTGGGCTACACTGAGGCCTTTATTACAGACTAATGAATATAGATGCTCTCTTCCCGGAAGGCCACGAATTTCTGCTGTGTGTTTGTTAATAAAGAATAATAATTTAAAAAAAGCATTTTATGACGTGTATAAAATACAGGATTTTCACATTTTGACCTTATAAACTGTAATACCAAGACCTTATCACAAGAGGGCCTCCTTGATACATGAAAGGATGACGCAGCCATGTTTGAACTGATCCAAATAGCTTCATTTTAAGCTAATTAAATCAGTACTAATAATAGTGACTTGGAGCATTTGTCTAAAGGAATTACAAAGTCACATCATCATCAAACTTTCAAACTTTTGGCTGTTTCCCATCGTGGAGTCTTTTCTATTTGAATCAGAAGATTAATGGACGAGACTATGCAATTAGTTCTCAGCATTATGAAATACTTCACAGCTCCGACACAGCGGTGTAGTCATTATGGGGATTGATGTTCTAAAGGGCTGTTTTTGTTCTGCACTGAAATGTCCAACTGCCCCAAAACCTCACGCGTTTTCGAAAATTTCAAGAAATGCTGATAATAATAAAAATTTTAAAAAAAACCATCCAATTATTTTTGTGTCGCTCCTACTGATGGATTATTGGTTAACTAAGAGGGTTGTTTTCGGGGCTGAGGGGGAAATCCTCTTTTTCACAAGTACACAACTCCACATATGGTCATCGTGTCTCCGCCCCAGTACACCATGCACCCATTTCAGTCTCCCCGCCCAGTGCGTGAGTCTGGACTGGAAGATAACCGTGGAAACTGGGCAGGGTCTGTCTACACAAGAAGGCAGGCTGAATGCGTGCGCGGTGTACTTTCTGTCTTCAGAGCTCACAAGCCGTTGCGCCGATCGGAGGATTTCAAGTGAGCTTAAGTTGGACTCGGTGTCACATTTGTGATCCCCGTGGTCGTTGCTGCGCTAACAGCGGCTGTGTTGCTCAACTTTGAGAAGTATGTGAATTTGTTGCGACGGCTGAGACGGAATGCGCGGATTTAGGGGCTTTTCCTCCTGCGTTTTAATCCTCGGATATCGTCGTGACTTTGGTCTTTCTGCAACCCCCGTCTGCATTTATTGTAAGCGTGCAATCAACAGCAATCATGCAGCATGATGTGGAGCTGCACGTCTGCTCATAACGGACTGCTCACCTGTGTGGAAGGAGCGAAGTTGCACGTCGTGCCTTTGCAGGGGCTCCATGGTTAACCGCCGCGCGTAACGCTGGCTCTCCATGGAGGATTGGTGGAGAAGCCACTCATCAAAATCCCCACTTTAAAAGACACTTGAAGCGAGATGAATCCAGACCAGGACGGGATCTCTTTAGCGGTACCTTGCTTTGGTACTTGTCCCAGCAGAGAGACCCACGGCGGGGAAAATACAAGCAGCAGCAACAACAGTGGTGGTGTTGGTGGTGCCTGTGGAATCCCCGCAGCAGGGACTTTTTGGCATGACTCGGGGGTCGGAGGCGGGGGACTCAGCCCGAGCCCGGGGAGCTGCCCTATGGACGGTGGAGGTTTGCTGTCCACCGGAAAGTCATTCAAAAGCAGGCCGGTGACGGTGGCCTATGTGGTGAACGGAGAGGCCAGCCAGCAACAACCATGAGAGCATGGCCCTGCAGTGTCTGAAGGACGCCTGCGATGCTGTGGGCAGCAAGCTGGAGACGGTGAACTTTGGCAAACTGGACTTTGGGGAGACCACTGTGCTGGACAGGTTCTACAACGCAGGTGAGTCGAGTGAAGGAAGCCTCTTAAATCCTTCCACACCCACCCACAACAAACTTTCCAAACTGCCTCGATTCAGTGACTTACGGGAATAATGAAGAATGACAGCAGACAAGCCTTTTTGATAGAAGTGATTACTCATCCTGGATGAGGTCATTTTTAGTCTTAGCGGGCTGCCTGTTGGGATTTTAGATCAATCCTCCTAAATTGATTTTTCAGCTTAATCTTTGCTGTCCATTGTAATGATTAAACTGCAGTGGGCCTCACTGAGAGTCAGTCACCCATGAATGCGATTTACTTCATGATTGAGTGGCACAGGAATTCTTATCTCCACTAAATTCCTTTCAGGGGGTCAAAAGTCACATTTACTGCGTCGCCTCTGTTCTTGGAAACTGTGCCTGTAGGACACGTTACTCTGGGCTCCCTAAACACATCTCTCTGCTCTGCATGTCAGGGCTTGAGGCAGCTTCCTTTAGGTTGCAGTCATATGTACACTTCACTGAATAAAGCTGGATGTCATTGAGCAACAGTGCCGCACATGAGGTTGCATCATTTGCTCCACAAATGTGGGGATTGTTGTTTCCCCCTCCTATTCCTCGTTCACCCCTTCCATTGTATCGTGCTGCAGTGTCACAGTTTGAGCCATGAGGCTGGATTTTCCGTTGGAATCTGCTAACAGAGAAGCAACTTGAATCCCCTGATAGAAAGTACTTTCCACCTCCAATTCATGTTGTATATGTAGCAGTTGGCTCCAGAACTCCACAACTAGAAATGTTTGGTTGTAATATATAAGCCATGACCAGCTCTTAACCCTGTAACACTAGTGACTGAGTCACTGTAGCTGTGATGAATGTTTAGGGATTTTAGTCAAAGAAATGACTATAATGCACAGGACTGGTCAGAGTGCGCAGGAGCCAGAAACAGCAGCCAGTGTTTGCATTTCACTAAGATTTTATCAGTACGTGTTCAGCAGAATTGGAGCGGGGGGGGGGGGGGGTGGCAAAACTT
>VOQJ01011884.1:9196-22174 GCA_015052665.1 Apistogramma diplotaenia | reverse complement strand
TATTGTTGGGTTGTGGTTGGTGTTGGGGGGGGGGGGGGGGGTAAATGTATAGACTGTATAATAATATAGTCAGAAATTTTCCCCTCTGCACATATTTGTTTTGCCAAGTGCTGTGCGGCAGCCTCTCGTCTTGCCTGAAGCTGGAGATGGTGGTCCTTGTTCTGCTCTGCATCCTCATTTAATATCGCAGCAGATCTCCAAAGCAGAGCGAGGAGCACCATCGCCATTTGAAGTCTAAGAGTGGAGCTGGAATGCATCCAAGTGTGTGACAGAAGCCTCTCTGGAGAAGCAGCTAATTAATATTGAGGGGCCGTGGCAACAGCATCCACGCTGGTGAGCCAGCCTGTAGGTGAAACACAGGAAGGGAAGAGCTAGCTTGCTAGCAGTGACTGAACTTTCAGAATAAGAAAACTCAACAAAGTCATCATCATTTGCTCCCTACAGTTTAAAAGCATGATGTCTTCCTGTGTCATGTTTGACCAGCTATTCAACCGAAAATCCAAAAAAGAAAATCTGACCCTTTGAGAACCTTTAACTTGTAAATGTTTGCCGTTTATAACTGTTGACTAAAAAATTATGTCTCCAAAAGTGACCTTGTAGGCCAACATGATGCCACACTTTTCTGTGTAAGATATCAATTTTGATCCATGTGAAATTGTGCCATGAATGTTGTTTAATACAAAAAAATACAGCATGTGAGCAGATAATCAAGTAAAGCCATCCATCTGCAGCACAGAAAGCAAGAAAACAAAAACCTTTTTTTAATTCGTTAGTTATAAAAAATTATGCTGATTTACAAAACTAGTTATTAGAACAAATAATTGGGGGTGCAATTACAGTGGTAAAAAGCAAAAATTCACACTTTATCATTCTCCTTATATTTTGACACCCATTGGAATTATTATTATTACTTTTAGGTATGATTTCTGTGAGTATTTGCTATAGCTGCCATGTTTCTCATACCACTGTCTCTCCTGAATGGCTGTTTTGTAGATAGGTGGGTATTAATTTTTCAATTTAATGGGCTCAGAATTTAGATTAATTTTATCCGAAAGTCTCTGTCAGCTAACAGAGGCCGCTGGAAATTTAATAACTTATTTAAAAGTTGTTTTTTTGCAGTGTATTTATTTGTTTTATTTATGTTTTCCTTCACCATCTGGTCATTTTCACACTAAGTGGCACATAAGGCCTCTAGTGGGTTATTTTTTTGTGATTAGCCTGACGCCAAACTCCACTCTGAAATGCTGGAGACCAATTTTCTTCTGGCCTCTGCAGTGGGCCATCTTATACTTGAGACACGAAGTCATAAAGAAACAGCTCAGGCACTTCAGTTCTTGGCAGAGGGTGAAGTGATTCAATGGTGATGTGACTTGAAGTGCACAGCGACATTGACGTGGATGCTGCTCATTGTGTTTCAATGGCATTTTCCCTCTGTAGCCATTATAGCCACCACTAAAGGAACTTTTGTGTTACCTGAAAACAGCAGGGCTGGGATGGACACACTGTAAGTCAGTGCAGTGAGCATAACCCGTCTACTGGAGTCTATTCCAGGAAGCAGGTTTAGCTAACACCTCAGAGCCTGAGGGAAACTCTGGCTTTACGGTTGCAGAAAGAGGGTTAACTTGAACTCTGAACCAGTCACAGCAACTTTGAACTTAACTTAACCAAAAACTCAGAGTTTGCTCTGACTCAACCTACAACTAGATCCACCCAAAGGTGTCAGACTCCATAATAGATAAGAAAACTGTGACAGGTCGGATCTAAAAGGGATAAGGATCATGGATTCAGCTCAGCTCTGGTCATTTCCCAGCTTATCCAATCTGCATCTAGAGGAAATTACAACTGGCAATACTGATGAACGTTAAAGCACTTTAAAGTTTTTCTGTAAATCTCATTAGGCATTTTTTTTATCCATTAATAGCAAAAATAACATTCTTTATATAAAAAAATCAGCTTGTTACAACCCATTGGTACATTAAACTTTTACTACTAAAAACTGACAGGAGGGTGGAGAGTGTTGCTGTCTCCGTATCACTATCTTCAGTTTCTATCACCTACACTTCCTCCCTGTTTATTTACAGCTGAACTACTAGATCTAGATTTTAAAATGAAATGTAAAATTAGGATTCCAGATTCAAACAATGAAAATTGAGTAAATGATGAGCGCAGATTTTATAAACAAATTATTATTATTTTTTTAATCAAACTTTTATTCTGATAATGACAGAGTGGTCCCACCTGATTAAAATTACTCCATTTTTAAATAGAAGATAAACATCATGGTCAATGGCTGATATGTGTTCATATTCCTCGGTCCGCTGGATTAAAATGGAGGCTTTGCTCTTTATTTACCTGTTGCCAGGGTGAATCATGGTGTCAGATGACGGTGGTTTTCGTTCTCTACTCACGCACACACCATACTCAGGGTGAGCTTACTCTGATCAGCTGTTCTGGAACAGGAAACTCAAAGTTTTTTCTCAGAGTTTATTTCTGAATAACCATGTTGAACATGCTACCTTGACTGAAAGGAGTGACTACAAGATCTAAACGAGTAATAGCAAGATGACTATTCTTTTGGATACTTCCTGTTTCAAAACACTTCTTGCACTGTTGAACATGAAGCAATCAATGCTTGTACTTGCCGGACATCAAATACAGGCTTCTACTGGCGCACCTGTTCGGTGGATTTGTGTGTTGGATCATAGCTGTGGTATGCAGAGCTTTATCTCTCTTGCTGATCATTACACTGCACTACTGTGTCATTTATGGGGCACACAGTGAATTTGTGAACAATTCCTGAGCACTTTAAAAGCTGCTTTAGCTCAGCTTGAGTGTTTGCTTACTACACACACACCACATACAGTCACATTAACCTGTCCCCTAATAATGAAATTCAAACAAACATGTAATGGAAGGAGGAATCAGCAAACTTGAAAGACACTTATTTCTGCTGTTAATTTGGGCCTTTTAACGTGGAAGTCTATGAGGACTGACTCACCTCTGAAGCCAGCCTCAAGGGGCTAGTTTTCTTTCACTTTGGCTTTATTTTTTCACAGATGCGTCTCAAAAGTGCCATGTTACAGTTAAAGTCATAGATTGAAACTGAGAAAAATCTAGCGTCAGCCGGGCAGAAACAGTGGCAGTCTACCTTAACAACCTCTATTATGGTGCCAAGTCACCAGGTGCAGACCAAATCAAGCAGATATAGTGGTGGTTGACAAGGATCAGAAGAATGCAGCTGTGATAGATGTGGCAGTCCCAGCGGACAGCAACATCAGGAAGAAGGAGCATGAGAAAACAGAGACATGGCAGCGACCGAAGGAACAACTGGAGCAGATGTGAAAGGCAGTCCCAGTGGTAATAAGAGCATTGGGAGCTGTAACTCCTAAATTGGAAGAGTGGCTTCAGCAGATTCCAGGCACAACATCCGAGTTCTGTGTCCAAAAGGGTGCAGTCCTAGGAACAGCTAAGATGCTGCACTGAACCCTCAAACTCTCAGGCCTTTAGTAAAGGACCCAAGCTTGAAGAACACATGCATGCAAGAGAGATTCACGAGCGTTTTTCGGCAACTTAAATACACGAGGAAGGCCGTAATGAGGCAGTTACAGTGAATGAAGTAAGTTGGCGCATTGGTACAACAGTGGGTTATTGTGAACAGTCTTGTGTAAAGTGTCATATGCGTACATTGCAGTTTGCAGTCCAAAATGCACAACAGGAACACTGTATGTGTGTCAGTCCTCATGCTGCAGGTGGCAGTTCACAAGTCAAGTGACCTGTGCAAAAAAAACCGTTCCTCATTCTGGTGGTTCTTGATTTCATACTCTGACACCATCTATCAGGAGTGTAAAGAGGCCGTGTTGTAGGTGTGTTGAATCTGCTCTTCTGATGACCTCAGTGTGGTCAATGTTCTCCAGTGATGATAAGGCAACTCCTGAGATGGTTCTGAAGAGCCTTTGTGTCCTGTGTAGAGCAGTTCTACTGCGAGGCCATTGGTGAGAACTCTCTGTAAAAACTTCTTCAGCCATCTCAGGAAGTATAAACGCTGCTGTGACTTATTTAACCGGTATTGTGCAACTAGGAGAGATCATCACTGATGTGCACGCCCAGGAATTTGAAGGTGTTCACCCTCTCCACCACTTCTCCCCCTTTATGGAGTGGTGTGTGTGTGCGTGTGTGTGTGCGTGTGTGTGTGAGTGTGACAAGCTCCCTCCTTCTTGGGTCAACAATCAGTTTATTAGTCTTGTTGGTATTTAAGCAAAGCCACCATGTCTGCCACCTCTCTCCTATACGCCGTCTCATTACCTCCAGCGATTAATCCAATTACTGTGGTATCATCAGCAAACTTGATGATACTGGTGTTGTACTGGGAGAGTGTACAGCATCAGACTAAGTACACAACCTTGGGGCATTCCAGTGTTCACAGTCACTGCTCTGCATGTACTGTACTATTATGGATACCCTAATGTATATACATTTTTAGTGAGTTTTTTGCTATTTATAGAATTCCCTTCACAAATTCCCATAAGCCAAGATGATGATTTTAAATGCTTTTGCGCACCAATCTAAGTTCACAAAGCAGGAAATGCTTCATACGTGGCCATTTGGTGAACTACGGTAACTCTTAAGCAAAACAACCTAGCCAGCTGTATTCTGAAAAAATGGAAGGAAACATCACAGATGCAATCCTTACACAATGGGTGACGTCCTACTTTGTCCAGTGTCAACACTGCCGGGCGCCAGCAGACAGTGTCTCTCCTCCAGCACAAGAATGCATACTCAGATTCCTGACTGAGAATCTGCACTGACCTCCTCGGCTGCCCCTCTGCTAAGTTGTTTCTCCCCGTTTACTCTAGTGGTTGGCTTCCTTTCAAAGGTTAGATGGCACAAGGTTAGGAGGAATTGACTTAGGGGCCATTTGTTGGCACCTGAGGGGGACTGCCATCACCTCTGTGGGAGATTCCAGGCAGAAGTGTGAGTGCTTTTTAACAAATTTGGGGTTTTTTTGTTTAATGTTTTTTTTGGGGGGTATTTCTCAAGTAAGGAAGGAAAAGGTAGTTCAAAATCAAAAGCAGACAGTCTGTTCTTTTACTTGCATGAAAATACATCAGTGTTTTGCTTACTCTGTAGACTGATAAACTTTATACCATACATCCTTACATGAAATATTTTCAACAGGAAAACATGTAAGTGATGCATGAAATCCAGGTTATATTTATCAAATGATCTTCAGAAAGTAGGACAGGAGGTGGAGGAATGGGATATCAAAGCTCCCTTTTGGGTTTATCAGGGTTCGTTTGAGGTGAAAGGCAGCAGGAGTGGGTAGAGATGTCTTTAGAAAGCAGTGGAGCATGAAAGGAAACTCATTTTTATCAGTTTTAGTATCACAAGAAGGCAGTTAACAGCCCTAAGAGCTATGAGAATACTGAGATTGTATTTTTCATGCATTTCATTATGGGATGGGTGGAGATACCAGTTTCTCTACCTTGTGGTCTCTTTTCTGTAGCAGAACAACTATTGTTGCATTATTTTCTCCTGCTAGAAAACCTCTTTCTGCATGCAACAAGTTCACAATACCTAGTCTCATAATAACACTGCAACCAGGCTCCGGCAGAGGTGTGTTTTACTCATCTGTCTCTGCAGTTGCTTTTCTCACATGCAGCATGCAGATTCTGCCTGGTTTGTTTTGATCCTGCATACCCATCACAAAGGCTGTGAGCTTTGTGATGGGCATGCAAAATTGCATGGGCGTTTGTGGGGAAAGACAAATTGTTTTGGTTGGCAATAAAAAAATAAGTAAAAAATCCACAGCAGTGACATTTTTAAAAATATTCTTTTACTATTGAAGTCTTTATATTTTATTAATATTATTTTGTAGTATTCACTGTAATTATTTTCTGTCCATGTTGGTGATGCTAACCACTCCACACATGTGCAAAAAAGCTGTCCCAAACCCACAGTGTTTTTACAGATGGTATGCAGCAGTGTTTCTGAAATGAGGGGGCAGGATACGCTCACTCATGTGCTGTGCTGGACTGAGATCTGGTGACTGTGGAGGGCATTTGAGTACAATATAAAAAATTCACAATATTTGCATTATATGCTCAGACATTTTTGGACACAATGCCCATTGAATATTCACTGCAAAGTCACAGCTGAACATGAATACTGATCAGTAGCCATTAATCACTACAGAAGGCTCATTCGCGATGACCTAATGTCCTGGATAATCAAAGACTGGAACCCGCATTGCACATTCACAGCGATCAATATCCAAACACGACTGAAATGACAATCACAACACTATTAAATTAAGGATAAACATTAAGTCTTACGGGATGTTCATACAGGAAGCAACTTGCAATAATGTAGCAACCAGACATTGTAGAAACTGACTGTTTGGCAACTTCAAGCAACAGTGGCTGACGTAACCGCCGGCAACACGAAGCGAGCAGTTTCTAGCTTAAACTTGTCTCTATTTCAGCGCAAACAATTAACGCGATGACCGCTGAGCGCAGGATGCTGTGCACTGGCATATGAAAGGATAGTAAATGCATGTAAGGGGTTACCTAGGCAACCGGAGACTGGAATATCCGGACAGAGAAATGTGTGACTCAGAATTGTCTGTTTTTAAGGGGACGTGAATCGGTACATACTGATTGAAAGTGGCCACCCAAAAAGTAACTAAAACAGCTTTAGTGAAAAGTAAAAAAAAAAACTAATTAAAAAAAAATTAGTTTATTCTCTTTAATTTTAAAGACATTGTGTATGAATATATACATAAAATAAAAGCATGCCATGTGATATTAGAGAAGATATGTCAGTATGCAGAGTACAGGTGATGTCGTGACTCCTGACATGTAAGCAATCATGTCAGAAAATGTTTATCAGCCATGCTTGTGTCTGATGTTTCTGCTGTTTCAGAGGGAAAATTCCTCATCTGCCCCTCAGTCTGGTCATGTGAATCCAGCAAGATAAAGTGGAATTGTTTACCAGACAATAACATTATTCTGTTTCTCTGAAAAACAACAATGAAGTACATAAAGTAGGCATGTCAGGACAACTTGCAGTGCAGAACAGGTTTATCCCAGTGTTCTTGTCAGCGGTAGATGAATTCACATTCTGTTCTCAGCTGTTTTCCCCTTCGGGGCCATGGCACTGCGGTTTGTAAAATATCTCAGTGAGTGAAAAGGCAACAAAGTGGAGCAAAGGTAAAAAGGGCCCGACTGCCAAGAGAGTCATGCAGTTGGCAGGCAGTTCTCGTTTCCGCCGTCATGATTTTTATTTTCTGGGTCGTTTCTGTCAAGCACATGGGTCTAAAAATAAAGGGCGTATTAATCTCTCTGCTAGGTGGGGCGTCAGATGACTGAATATCCATTGTCTTACATTTCCCATATTCTCTTCTGGGAGAAGAAATGTATTTCTAGACAGAAAAGCTCAGTTGAAAGACTCTAAGCTGATTTTATGCCTGCACTTCAGCTCTGAAATCTCTCAATTACCCAGCGAAGATGAACAGTCCAACACAGTCTGATCAGCCTGGTTGCCAGTTCTCTTGTACAAAGTCTGTATAATAATAATGTCTCATCGCACCCATATGAAAATAGTGCAAGTAATCCCATGCATTCAGTGGGTGTGCTGAGCCTTCGCCCACACCCAACAGACTGTTTACAGTAGTGAGAATCAGGAATAACTACTGACCGTGAGAAAGAACCTTAAGAACTTACAATATGATTCAAAACCTTCTGGATTCTGGAGTTCATTTATGGAAATGTGCTTAAGTTTAACACTTCTTGAAAATTACAAGTAAAAAGTTAGCAAAACTCTTAATCCAAATCATAAGCACAATTTTTTTTCCCAGACCAACAGCTTTTTTGATTTCTACACTTCACCCTGTTTGTAAGTTCTTAAAATTGACATTTATTTCAAGCGCTTTATTATAATATGCAACTAGAGTAGCTTTGATTCATTAACAATCCAAAAATGATTCTTATCATTCATGCTTTCATTAAGCTTTCATTTACTGCATGAACATGAACATTTTAGCTTGTCTCCTCAATGGCAAGACTCCATTTAAACCAGTTTTCTTCTGATTGGCTGCCTCTCAAATGCAGTAGGTTTGAACAGCAGGTGGGCGGAGCTTCTGCACCCACAGCCTGAGCTGTGTCCCTAAGGATAGACTTCTCATTGGCATCTTTATTTGAAGTATTAGCTATGTGATAGCATGTAAATTACAGAATAGGCTCAGTTTAGTTAAGCAAAGCACTGTAAGTTACCAGTTTCATCTTTTTCATCAAGTCGAGACAAGTTGTCAATGTATAACTCATTTATTTGATTTATTGCCCAGAACACCTCTCCGGAGCTTTCTGTACAGTTCAGGTGTTCAGAACAGGTACAATATAAATACCTGTGGTCTTAAACATACTATGTAATTATTATACTGTAACTCTGAAGTCCTTAATCGTGCTTGTCTCCGCAGCCTAAACAGTTAAGCATCGTTTGAAGCAGAAGAGGTAAATATCGTGCTGCCCCAGCATGCAGAAAACACCACAAGCATCCTCTGCTGTTCCTGGAAATTTGGCAGAATGTTTGGACTTTATGCTCTCGAAGTTTCCTTTTGGTGAGGGGACTACTTGAGTGTAGGAAATTATTTCCAGTGCGTGGAGATATTTCCAAGCATCTCCCTGTCCTCTGTGCAGGATGTGCTTCAGGGAAAAACTCCAGCTGCACTTTGCTCCACTAATCTCCACCAGTCTATTTACCTCTTTCTCCATTAGACTTACAGGGAAAAGCTCAGCTGCCATATACACTGATGACTTCAATTCACTTACATCACTTAAAAGCAGTTTCCCTCACTGAGTCTCTATGGTTACAACTTCTTATGTGTAATTGTTATGTAATTCACTGCGCCAACCAATACTGTCTTGGTTGAGTCAAACTCACAGCTGGTCCACGAGTGACCGAAGCCTGCACCGCTGAAGTGATTGCATGGTCACATACCAGCACATGCAAACATTCTATCCTTCTCTTCCCCCAATAGATGAAGCAGGTTACATAAATTTCACCAGTTCCCTATCTATCGGAACTGTTCTCTCACTGCAATTAGCAAGCAAAATAGTGACCAGCGTGAAACCAAGGGGGAAGTAGAGGAAAAAGGGGGAACTAAGGACAATTTTGGGCTTCCTATTAAACATAAAATCCCAGAAGCTTGCCCTGTTTCTTGTTTTCATAGAATCACAAGGATAACACACTGACTGACGTAAACGTGCATCTTATTTTTAGAGCATCGTAACAGACTAGATGGAGCCATACTACCTGTTGTCATCAAGTTGCATAGTCCAATCAGATTCAGGTGTCTTCAATAACCTGTAGGCATTTAGCGTTTAGCATTAGCAGGCTAATGCTTTTTTGTTTTTTATGATACCCACCATTAAAAGGGCTCTATATGAACTGAAGCGTGATGCTGAGTACTATAATTGTGAGTGATGTCCAACAGCCAGACTGAAGCGAGTACATTTCAACAGTTTAAAAACCATATTTTCACTTAGCAAATCAAATACTGGAAATGAATATCTGAAGACTCAAATATTGTAATCCATCGTTAATATAAACACAAGAAATGCTTTAATCTTTATATATCAGAGGTCAAAATATAAAATCACATTTTTTTTGTATTTTACCTGCTTGTATGATGTCTGTAGACTTGATGTTATTCATGTCTTAGTTTTTGTTTCTTAGCTACATGTTTCTGTGTCCACCTTGATGAATCCTAATAATTAGGTGCTATAAATAAAGTGAAAAGCTTTATATACATTACTTGTTTGGAATGAACAAAATAGGCACCTTTAAAGTGGAGTTTGCAGTTTTTGTATGATGCCTGTGCATACAATGTTTATACTGTAGCTGTAGGGATGTATAGTGTAACTGATGCACAGTCTCTCAATATTGTTTATAGCTTATAGCTTAAGACTGCTGGGAGCAGCTGTTGATTTTCTCCACAACCTGCTCTCATTAAAGCAGATTTCTTCGTGTCCAAACACGTGCTCTCACTAGCAGAGACAGAGGCTCTGCATTGCTGAAATTACTCAGATCCACTTGAAAACTCTCCGGAGCATTTTAGAGCATAACATCGAGCCGATCCCCCTGCTCCTTTTCAGACAGAGCGTGTGGAATTGGTGGAGGGTCTCTGAGGAGGGCCGAGAAGGATCCATAAAGAGAAGCCAATAGACACCAGAACAATCACCAGTAAATTCTCCACTCTGAGCTGCTCATCTGAGGCCCAAAGAACCTGTAGCGCCAAGCTGAGTGCTGCTGAAAGCCAAATACTGTGAGAGTATTGAATTATTTTCCCTCCTCTGCTTTCAGCAGTAGGCGAAGGAATCAATTTAGTTTTGGTCGACATTGGAAGGTTCAGCTGTAGGAGGTGTAGCGGGATTATCAGGGCATCAGTATGTATGTTTTACACTTTTTCTTTCTTCTTTTTCTGATGTCGACAAACTTGGGTTTACTGGTGAGATCAGGTGATTGTTAATCAGCAGCTGAAGTGATTAGGTGGCATTGTGTGTGACTGGGAGACTCGTAACTCCTCTGCAGGCTTCACGCAGCCTTCTGTCAACGCTATGTTGGCAGGTCTGCTGTTATATTGGCACGCACGTCTCTCTGCTGTTGCACTGGTAAGCAATCACGACATCTGAACACGCTCCAGAAACATTCAGAGCCTGCGCTATTGAAATGCAGTTGCTGCTTTTAATCATATTTTTCAGTGGCTTTTGAAATCAGTCTTTAATGTGGTGAAAAGCCCTCCGTGAAGCTGCAAGCTGAAACCTTTCCAGCGTGTTTGAACTGAAATGTGGAACTCTTTTGTTTCAGTAATTTAAATGTTTGTTAGTAAATGTCGGTGTGGCTCAGTGGGTGAGCAGGCGACCACGTGTGCCCCGTGGCAGTGGTACAGGCGTCCCCGGTTCATGTTCCAGCCTGTGGCTCTGTTTCCCCTATCTCTCTCTCATTACTTTCCTGTCTACCTTCACTGTTCACTAGCCAAAAAAAACCCTAAATATTTATTAGGATTATGCTCAAAGTCCCTCCAAAACAAAATAAATAAATGAATTCGAGGTAACAGTGCTAACCACTGTGCCACCTTGCTGCCCTAACTTGTAATAAATACATGCATTACCTCTTACAGAATAGCAAGCTGATTCTACATGGCTGAGACCATTACTTACACTGCCTACACAGTTATTTTTTCCAGTCAATTTCATCATTTGCTTATACAGAAATACTCCATAAAGACTTATAATGTGCATTTTACCTGAGCACTCAAGGCACTATAAATCACATCTCATTCACACAAGCACTTATTCCATGTGTCCTGCTCCACCTTCAGAGAAATATTGCTAAACAAATGGATGTTCTTTTGCAGGCAGTTTATGCTCACTGTTGTCCTTGTCCACAGAAGCACATGTCAAACATGACGTTATAGCGCTTTGCTGATGTGCTTGTTTGTTCTGCAACTCCCAATTTTTGTGACCTGGCATATGCAGCATGGCCAGCAGGACCGGTGATTGCAAGAAGTACCTCTGTTAAAACATCAAGTGAGCAGCACAAGATCACCAGATGGCACAGAGTGAGGTCGCAGTTGAAAAAGATTAGAGTTCCTCCAGAAAACCTCGGCAATCTCTCTGCAGTGTTTCTTCGTAAATTGTTTTATGCTTATTCCAGTGGTGAAGTGGTGTTTTTCCTGACACCTGCTGTTTGGGAGAAGACTTCCACAAGTGGAGTTGAGCTCAAGTTCAAATATAAATGGTTATGGTTCTGTGTTGACATCCCAGTTTGCACAAGCGGTGACCAATGGGCCAACCGCTTGCAGATTTAGTCGGTGACTGTGACTTTGCACTTTATTAATATTGATTCGATTACCAAGTGAACTCTAAAAAAAATAATGTTTGCCTTGAGACATTTAACAAGTCAAGCTGGACACAAACACTTGAGGAAAAACCCAGAGTGCTTTGTTCTTTATTATTAGTCTGTACTGAAATAAACACTTCACACTGACAACATCATATGCACCCAGTCAAGTGCTATAAGTGCACAGCATTTATGAGAACTGATCGCTCTTCCCAACTGTGTGCACAAGACCCACTTGAATCTTTTTTTTCCCTCTCATATGTGGACAGAGTTGACTGTCAAACATCAGTTGTTAGCCCTTCCCTGTAATAAACGGCTAATATTTTATTTCTTCAGATCCATTTCTGTAAACCACGTAAGGCTTCCGAGCACAGTAACTCAAAAAAACATCCCACCCAAGTCACTGCCGCTTCATATTGTTGTGAGTTCTATTATACGTTTTACATTTTTATGGCCTGTTTGCATTAAAATCTTGTTCAAATGTAATATTGATGGGACCTGCTGCAGGTGGAGAAATGAGACAAGCTTATGTTTTATTCAACGGACAGCCTGCGCCGTCTGGATGTTGACACTCAGCTGCACCTTGTATGCATAGTTAAGAGGAGGAGAAGAATCTGAACAGCCTCTTTTTTATCACGCGCCTCCTCAGGATTATTTAGGATTGTATAAAAATCAGGCGTGGTGGACAAACCATTTGTCTTGACAATAAGTAAATCCAATAGACCAACATTTAACAACGTCTTTATATTCAGAATGTTGCGTGTGTGTGTGTGAGATTGTGGCAGCATCTATGGGTGCATCAAGGATGCGCAAATAACAAGTGGCTGTTAATCTCTGCGAGGATTAGTGTGTCATTTCTTTGTCTGCCTTAGAAAGTTAGAAAGTGTAACCCAAGTTTCACCTAATCAGCGAGCGGGCATCCTGATGTGAAGATGCTGCTCATCCCGAGACGTCGCTCATCTTGAAATTCCACATTGCTGCTCGGAGCCACAGGGCTTAAAATTCTGTCCTCCACCTACTCTGCAGGGATGAAAATATGAGCCCCCCCCCCCCCCCCCCCCCCCCCTCCCCCCCCGCCAC
>VOQJ01011880.1:0-12998 GCA_015052665.1 Apistogramma diplotaenia | reverse complement strand
CGGGGCGCAGCTGGTCTTCTTGTTTTTTTTTATTAATTTTTTTCTTATTCTTTTTGGCGGCTTTTTTTTTTTTTTTACCTTTTCTTTCATGTACCGTCTGCGTCAATTCGACAATCTCTGACTGAACTAAATGTCATCTTTTACCTTGGGTGGCAGATGCCCCGCACAAAGTGGAAATCAGTCACAGCAACGACAATTATCTGATCGCGGGCCTGCTTTTAATTTCGCTTTAAAATGAAATCAAGTATGGTTAGTGGTTTCGGCTGCATGGAGGAAATTCACCCTAAAAGGTAACAGCACTGTAATCACAAACTCAATCAGCATGACATTAAGATCCAACAAGCCATTATCGCAAACACATTCGGTCATAAAGCAGCATTGGTAATAAACAGTGTGGGTAGTTTTTCTTCTTCTAGTTTTCTTCTTTTTTTTTTTACTGTCTGTGGATCCACGCTGAAGGAAGACATCCAAGTTCATGCACATGTCTGACTCCAAACAAAGACTGCTTTTAAACTGGAAAAAACAAATTGAGGCGAGACAGAACTGAAGAGCCAGGAAGACGGTTCGTCTCCATCATATTGTATCAGTTTTAAAAAAAGAGACACTAAAAGCAAACTCAACTCAATAGCGTTTCCCGTGCTTCTCTTTAACCCACCGCTGATGTCACAGCCATGTTTTCATAACGGCACGTGCACCGCTCGAGTTCATTATTTTTTGACCTAACCTACCCCCTTCTCTGGCCTTGAAAACACAGACACACACACACAAATATTTATATATTAATATAAATAAATGTGTGTGTCTTTTCAGTGCCACAGTGGCAACACATTTGACTAATTGAAAATTCCACAGGTGGACCTTTGTTGCATAATCAAAGAAAATGACTGTGAAGTTTTATAAAAAAAAACAACTTTACTTTCTTTCCAAAACACTTCAAATCAGATCAAGGCAGAAAACGAGGTTAACTCCTCTTTGAGCACCATCCAGTTTAAGCCAGTTCTGTTTTCATCCAAACTCTCTCACAGTATATATCCTTGGGAGTACAAGTGCTCCTCTTCCTTTGCATGCATATTCAAATAGAAAGGAGAAGAAAGAGGGTAAACAATTAAAGAGACACTGTGCATACTTCTGAATCTGGAGCACTACTCTGTTGGAAGAAGGGAATTAATGTAATACCGTATTACAGGCTGCTGTAGTACTCTGTAGCTACATGGAAAATAGTAAACAGGAGATGAGCACACACTGGAATCCACAGAGTGCAAAGCATCTTTAAAGAAAACTATGTCCTTCACCCTTCTGGGACACAACATTATGCTAACAGGATGTCTAATCACAATTACGTCAGAATTAATGAACCCTTTTATTTCACGGCGGAGTCACACTGAGTGCTTCTTCGAGTATTACTTTCATATTGCTTCCAATATTTTTCTAAATTAAAGTGTGGCTAAGCTGATTATGTCATGACAAACTGCCGCTCCTGGCTGCAGGTCATTAGCTCGACTGTCTCCGAGGTCACATGTGGGGTGTTTAAATTTTTTTTCTCGCTCAAAGTTCAATAGATGATTTAATTTGTTGCATTGGAAGAAAGAGTTAATTAGATAGTGTCATCGCCACGGTGCAGTCCGCTGGGCAAATTAAAGTGAAATAATATGCAACAACCACACAAAAAAAAAACAAATAATCTGAGCAGTTTCAATCTTATATTCAGGTAATATTGTAAAAATATACAGACGCTTCATTAGCGTTGGGCCCTGTTTTACCTTCTGAACTGCCTTAAATCTTCGTTGCACAGATTCTGGAAACATTCCTCAGAGATTATGGCCCATAATGATATGATGGGTACACTATAGCTATAAACGGGTGGACATTATGAGCTACAATACTCGGGCTAGAAATTATGTTCATTTGATACTCAGTGGCCCAAAGTCTGCCAAGAAATTACCCCCCGCGTCATTACGCCACCAGCAGCCTGAACTGTTGATGAGAGGCAGGATGGATCCATGCTTTCATGTTGTTTAGACCAAAATTTTGACCCTACCATCCAAATATCTTAGCAAAAGTGGAGGCCCAACATTTTTCCAATTTTCTATTATCCAATTTTGCTGAGCCTGTGTGAAATGTGGCCTCAGTTTCCTGTTCTCAGCTGACAGGAGTGGCCCCCAGTATGGTCTTCTGCTGCTGCTGTAGCCATTTTGCTCCAAGGTTTGATGTGCCGTCCGTCGTAACGAGTGGTTATTTGAGTTGCTGCTGCCTCCCTATCCGCTTGAAGCAGTCTGGCCTTTCTCCTCTGATCTCTGGCATCAATGACCGCTTTTCACCCAGAGAACTGCAGCTCACTGGATATTTTCTCTTTTTCAGCCCATTCTCTGTAAACCCCAGAGATGGCTGTGTGGGAAAATCCCAGCAGCCCATCTGGCTCCCCCATTCTGATGCTTGGTTTTGAACTTCAGCAGGTCGCCTGGACCACATATGATAAGGCATTTGCGTTAACGAGCAGTTGAAAAGGTGTACCTAAGAAAGTGGCCATTGAGGGCAAAATTTACGTCTGCATTGATTTGAAGCCATTACTGATTCTGCTGCAGCCTGGATTTCTCTGACATTACTAGTTATTCTTTTTCACAGTAGGGTCCCAGGTGAAAGCCAATCATAATTAACATCTTAACTGAGCAGTACATAGCTAATGACGGCTTTGATTACCAGCACCTGTGTGACCTATGTTGAGTCAGCAGGCAAGAAGGACAATAACAAATCTGTCAAGCAGACGGAAAGAATGGGGCAATTAAGAGCTACTGAATGTGGAAAATTAAAAATACATATTAATTGGAGCATTTTCTATAAATATGCAGTCAACGTCTGCCTGTTGAATAGCTGTGTTTAAAGCAGTGCTCTGTTCCACAGCCTGTTTTGATGGCCATATGGGTACACAGAGAGGGGGTTCTGTTTCTGCTTCACCCAAAAATGTGTCCAAAAAAAGAGAGAAGTGAGTGAATCATCACATTCTGTTCTTTGTTGGTACAAATGAAGGCAGCACTTTTGAAGTCACTCAGGAGTTTGTAATTCCCAAACTGAGGACAGTTTGAGTTGATTTTTTTTTTCGCTGTTCAAACAGCAGTCGGAACAACTGGCACCAAGCGGGAGCAAATATCACCGAGCCACATTTTAGAAAGGAAGGCCCCCCCATTGATGTCTTTGAACAAATTCTTTTTTAAAAAAAAAAAAGAAGAAACAAACAAAACAAGACTACAATTCTTTGAACGCAGGTGGCCCGAATATATTCGAGTAGCAGTCCAGTTTCAGCGTTTCTACCTGGAAGTGTCCGTGTAATTTGGGTGGCCTTGTGGCTCCGCACACTTTTCCCACATCCCCCTTCAATATTTGATGAGGTCAATATTTTCTTTTTGTTTCACGGTCAATAATGCATCAAAATATCACACAACATTTTACTCCAGCGTCGTCTATCTAACGCGGTTTCCATCTCGAAACGCTGTCAGTTCTTGGGGAGCTTTTATGCTGCAGATCAAAGCATCGCAAAGCTTCTGTTTTTACCTGACTGCATAAAAGATCAAGGCGTATAATGAGGCAACCTGAAAGGTGATAGTTCAGAAGATGAAAGTATTGGCTGCTTTGGGTATGTCAAAGAGATGCATGGTATTCTGAAATGCTATCACATTCTTCTTTTGCCGTAATGATCACGGTTATGATTAATTGTATAATGTGCGCTTGATCTCTGCTCACCTTCATTACATTATCTAACATCTAAACTTAGCACGAAAAGTGAGGAAATGTGCGTTTGGTCGATTACTTCTTTGTTGTAATGATGCTTCACGGCCCGTTTCTTTCCCCTTGAGTGGAGCCACGTTGGTGAGGAAAACACAGCTGTGGGTTGAGCAGCAGAGTTGAGTCTCGTGAAATAAGTGCCAAAACTTCTCTGCCGATGCCAGTTTTTACTTCTTTTATTGAATGACTTTGGGATTAATGCTCATTAATGTAAAAGGACTCAAATGTTGATGACAATACTCTCACACAAAGGCTATGACATAAAACAGGGCCTGACAGGAGGTTAAAAAAAAAGAAATAAAAATGAACTAATGATGATGTAATAATGATTCAATAATAACAGGATTGTGTAAAAAGCAGAAACCAACTTTAAAACAGAATCAGAGAACCTCTATAATTGGAGTCATACAGCACGTTAGTAAAAAGCTGACACCAGTCAGCTAACATGGTTATTAATGCTGACCTCTGGGAGCGATAATGACAAAGGCTACTGTAATCTGACAGGCACCTCGCAGTGATTTAATTCTAATGGATCATCAATACAGTAAACAAAATGAATCAGTTTGCCATGGGCTACAGTTTGTCATGCAAAGTGCAGCAAGATTGTCACTGTCACTTAAGCCCCTCCTGTTGGCTGGGTTGTTTGGGAATGATATAAATTCCCCCCCAAGCACCATAAAGTCGTCACTCAAAAGTCAGGTCCTCTGTTTACTTCAGTCAAAATACATAAACACATGTTTTATCTGCAATTTTCTTAGACTACAATGTAAAAAACTGACAACGTCCAGTCCAGTAGACGCCAAACAAAATGATCACGCTGTAGCAAACAGAACAGAAAACAGGGCGCTGCACTGATACAGTACAGGCGTCCTTCATTTGTGTAGCCGATAGCATCACAGGTCAGTCGGTGACCTCTCCCTGTGTTTGTGAGCAATGATTAAAAATCCCTCAATTATCCATGTGGTTTCAAACACAGCGGGGTTCTAATTTGAATCTAATAACGCTCACACCCCGATGACTAATTCTGTGAAGGACGCAGCAACACACTCAAAATTTACATTACTGCCAAGAGTCTAAGCACCCACATTGCTTCTTCAGGGTGTTGGAAAAGAATAGCTCAATTGAGGAGGGCCATCTGGAGGAGGCATTACAGTTAAGACCATACCAATAACAAAAGACCGTACCAATATGATGTAATGTCAGAGACTGTCTGGTGCAACGTCTATTACAAAGCACATTATCAGATCTCTTAAGCACATGTATAGCGTCGCTCGATCATTGTTTATTCAGAATATAATCAGTTTCAGATTAAATCACAGGTAGCTCGACGTGATAACTCACACCTAAAAATAGTTTTTAATGCTCTCCATCGTTCATCACGCCAAGGGGGAGACGAGACTACAAGGTCAGGGAAATGTGTCAAAGGAGATCTGGTGCACACAGCCAGTAGGGATTTTATGTTCCAACGCAAAGACCACAACACTTTAAGTTTGGTCTTTGGATCCATTTTGAGTTTTTGAGTATATTTATTCCACCAAATGTTTTTTTTAATTGAAACACAGGACGTGGTATCAGGACTTTTGAGAAACCTTGATGTCTACTTGAAACGTGTAGAAACATGAAGAACAAAGGAAATGCGCGTTGTATATGTACATGTTTAGAAATCCACTGCAGTAATGCTACATGTATGTTTGCTAACAGTGACCCAGTTGTGTCTAATCGGACTTTTCTGAAAATATATCAGATTTTCAAGTGTGATCCGTGAGGGCTCAGCTGGGCCGTCTCTGTCCTGAGTTTGCACGTTCGCCTACATCTGCATGGGGTTCCTCCAGGAGCTCTGGTTTCACCCTGCAGTCCAAGGACATGCATGTGAGGTTAACTGCATTCCTTATAGATCATCAGCATAGAAGTGAGAGTGCGTTGCAGTTGTGTGTCTCTCTGTGTTGGCCCTGTGATCGACTGGTGACCCTGCCTCTAGCTCCGTGACAGCTGGGATCGGCTACAACACCCGCCATGACATCCCCATGACTCCAAGCTGGTAAGCTGCGAAGAAAATGAATTGATGTCTCAACATTACAGGCGGATACAAGTACCAAAATTGTTACACAAAGCTTTGTGATAGTTTTGATAGAGCTTGTTAGCCTCTGGAAGACTCAAGAAGTGCTTTGAGTGCCAGGTGAGAGTAAAAAAGTGCTGCAGAAATTACAGGCCATGGATTCAACTAAGAGAGGGTAGGAGGCAGAGAACACTAACTAACCTTACTGACTTGTCAGTGCATTTGGGTTACAGTACTTACACGAGTATAACAGTATAACAAATAAATGCGTGTGTGTGTGGCAGCTGGCTTACAGGAAGGCGTTTCTAGGTCTAAAGATGGTCGCAAACTCGCAATTGATTGTGGAGCAACATATAACACACGTGTGTCACTGCAATTTTTTTTCCCTTGAAATGAAGAAGCTCTGAAGACGTTTTGAAGTTACACATTTGCTAAGACGGCCATATTGGTGATTAATGAGTACTAATCAAACGGATGGCTCCAGAGGGACAAACGTTTTGGCGCTTGCATCCGCTTTTGAAAAACTGTTTGTTATCTGTTCCACTGGTGGGGATTTTTCCCTTCTTCGTTTTCCATCATACAGCAGCAGTTTTAAGTAAACCTGATTAGTGTTACACATGCATTACGCTAATAATGTTGGCAATGTTCAATAAAATTTAAATATAGCCTCGGCTTCAAAGACTTTAATATGACTGATGATTCCCAAAAGGGCTCACTGTCACGAGTGACAATGTTAGCATTCCAGCTGATGACACAGACTGATTGACTCCATTGTAAATGATTTTCTTTAGCTAATGTCAGTTACACATTGTTAATGAAAGAGATGTTTTACAGCCCCGAAGGTTTTCAAACCACTACTCTGAGTGAAATCCTATAATGTGCTGTGCTTAAAATCTGAAACTGGTGGCATTCAAAGAACTGCGCTCACCAGCTGTCAGAAGATGCCATTTAGCACGGCACTCAACTGTCGACCTCTCCGAGAAGGCAAATTGGAAAGAAGGAGTGAATCCACGCCACTGACTGTGACAAACCAGCTCTGTTCAAATTCTTTTAACTACTAATGACACTTGCACCATGGGACAGAAAGCCTACATGAAGTATGGAAAACCCATCTGCTCCCTCGAGGAGTTTGTTCAATCTGCAGTCTCCTCTGTCATCTATTCTCGCTCCATTTCTGTCAGGACAGAAACACAGAGCGCTCTGATATGACAACACTTTCTTCTCATTTGGCAAATAAATTGAGTCAGTAAACATGCTACGCCTTCCTGTTCAGCGGCTTTGAAGATTTGGTACTTCTTCTCTGTAACATATTAACACCGCAGGTTTTTCTTTTATCATGCTTTTATATATGAGATGCACCACAAAAAAAAAAAAGAAAAAAAAAAGGCGTAGCAATAATAAAATCTGGGAACCCCCTTTCGTTAAATGTGTAGCCAGAGGAAAAGCAGCAGAAGACACAATTACGGGCAGCACAAGTGATGATGACGATAAAAAGACAAGTGGAAAAAGCAGACCAGTAAAAACAGTGATTTTGTTATGGGTTTTCTTATTTAATTTAATGCACTCATTTTGCAGCTGCAATAAAATCATGCACGGACACCGTTAAGATAATCAAATGTGCAATTTTACTCGTTATTTTTGGAGGCTTTGAACATGTAAATGCTGATGCAGACTGCACTTTCATGCACCGTAGTAAATTCATTTGTGCTTTCAGTCGCAGCTCCGAATACCTGGAAAAACCTGAATTCAGCTGCGGCTTAAAAAGCAGATGGAGAGCAAAGCCTTTCGCCCTTATGTGCCAACTTTTTGATAAGCACAAAGAGACATCTTAACCACTTGTCAGTCAGCTATCGTAGCAGCAGGGCCAGAAGACAGGCAGGCCAGCAAAACAAACAACCAACACTCCTCTATCTAACCTATCTCAGAATAAATGGACAAAAGCAGTGAGGGAGGCAATAACCAGACTACTAAACCTGCTCTGCCCACACCAGCGAACCGGCCAATTCAGCTTCAAGACACCCAAATGATATTGCATATGTGGAGGCTTGGCCCAGCCAAGTGTAAATAAGCATTTCCACGCTCAGCATTGGGTGTATAACACGGTGTCAGGTAGCTACAATGAATGTAGAGAGGCAGAAAGAGCAATCAGCCAACCTTCGCCTTGCTGAGATGGAGGGCCGTAGCCGCACACGCAAACAACCAATCACCACGGGACAGTGATTGATGCCTCATCCTGCTTTGAAATCTATCACCCCGACCAAGTGGCTGTCGAGAGCTCGCCTGACAGATTGTTAAACATAGCTTAATATGCATCACTCTGCCAAATACTTCATTAATTCTTTATTATGTGGACTTGTGTAGCGTCAGCCATGGTCCAATACACAAAGCGCTTTTGTTACCATAGTGATGACATATTGTTTTATTTAATCATCCCTAATTTCACTCCTAATCCCAAAAATCCCAAAGCGTCCCAACTATCCCACGCAGCACTTGTTCAGTTTTACTTTCTCATAGCAAAGTGGGTATAACTGAACACAACGGGAAGGTAGACACGTGATGTGATGACATGAGGATATCTGGCTGCAACACTTCATTTGCAAAAATCCACTTCAGCTCTACTTGCAAGCGTGGTGAGGCAACAGTTTGGCTTATTCTTAGATCTGTGAAATCACGTTGCATCTCGCCAGTGCCATTTATGCTACCTCACCTCACCCTTTAAAGTTAACTGCAAGACTGTGAAGAACACAGGCAGTCACTGTCTCCTTGCCAGGATCTTTAAAGCACCCCACCAGCCCTCAGCACTTCTCTGTTCCACAAAGACCTATTTTTGTAGCAAATAGGTATAGAGGAGTTTGCACTGAGGTAGTTAACTATTTAATAAACTTTGACTCTTTGAAGCTCCTATGGCAGAGCCCATGCGTTCGACATCCTGCGCAAAACTGTGACTGATGCAAGTAAAAACCTTGCCAAAAAGGTCTGAATGATGAATGCCGATGCGACACGAGCCGCATTCGTTACAAATGTGGGTAAAGCCACCCAAGGGGCAAGCGGTATCACTTAGTTCCTCCACCCACATGGCGTGTTCTGTTTATCATCAACCATCTTGACAAGTTGTTCCTCATCCTCGCACTTATATGTCCTCCTCGACCGCTCGTCCCCACCCGCCGCTGGCTGAGGAAGTCACGGAAAAAAGGGGGAGGAGAGGTGCCTTCACGGCAAGGGTTATTTTTCTTCCCTGATCCCTGTCTGATAAGCTTGTTTGCTCTTTTGTGTCTCGGGCTACTCTTAATCAAGAGGAGGTGGAACACAGAAAGAATTTGAAGGGGCTCCTGATAAGGAAAGCATCTGTTTAACATTTTTTCTTACACGCAGGGTTACAAACGCCGTTGGAGAGGCAGATAAAATGCTATAGGACATTAATGCAGATATATTCTGCCCTAGCTTGAACACTGCACAATGCTGAAGCTGCTCCTTAAAATTATCTGTATCTGACTCCAGCTGGTGATGAAAGCTTTAATATCTCCAGTTGATAACAGTCTCATTGCCTTCATGTAAAGTCATCAATCACTGCACAATTTTGTTCTTTTCTGGTATATATGTACCTATTTATTTATGTGCACAGGTGTAGCAAATTGCAAAAGATGACAGTGTCTGTGAGAGGCAGTGGCGCGGACACTAATTTAGCATCTCAAAGTCTTGTTCACATCAGATTTTACACCTGTTATCGCCTCTCACAAATATATTTTTTGCCTTCTTGCGTTCTGTTGTCCCCACTGGCCGGTTCCCGAGGGAAATAACCACTCCCGCAGCTGACATCCACGGTGTGTTCTCTATAGATCAAACAGGCCTGGTCGTGAATTGCCAAGGCCACGGAGACCCAAGCTGCCAGACACATGAACTGCCTTTCTTAATACCTGCATCTCAGCCATTTGCAACTCCTGAAGGGGTTTTACTTAGACGTCTAATGCGCGCCGCACCGAAAAGCATCACCCACTGGATAAAATTACAAGTGATAAAGCAAGCTAAACTTGATCTCCAGGATCTTGAGTGGCTTGAAGACGCAGTATCCGCCTATGCCGGAGATCAGATTTATCTTCCCTCCTTCCGTCTTCTTCCTGCCCACTCTCACCCCCAATTAAGAGAAAGTATTTGTGTGTGGGCCTCGACTCAGCTCAAACAAAGACCTAATCATAGAGCATCACTGGCATTTTGAGAGAAGAAAAAAAAAGCAGCACTTGGCAGAGGGGCAAAGCACTGGCCTGGATTCTGGGGAAAAGTTTGTTCCACTTTCTCTCCACTTTTCACTGGTCTCACAGTGCGTACTGTTTGTTGCTCCGAAACCAGCGATCAGCACAATTGTTTAATGTGGAAATTAACTTTCATCCTGTCATGCTAAATTTAACATAGCACAAAGCAACCTTTATTTCGCGGGGAGCTGAATGGCGGTGATTCTCATTTTCGGAAACCTTCACAGACAGAGGAGAGAGGGGAGACATATCATATTCTCTTTTCCTGCAGCCATTTCCAGGAGTAATTTCTGCAACACGGGCCCATCAAGGAAGCTTTCTTGAGAAATGAGGGAAATACACAGGCTCTTTCATTCTGACATCAGAGGTGACCGCTACTCATTCAACCCATTTGGTGGAGGTTTCTTATTAGCAGCCACTGCCTTGTTCGTTGCTGAGAGCCACGAGAAAATATGGAATTTTTTTTATGATTTCTCTGTGCAGGAAGGTTTGTGATCAACATAAAAAAAAAAAAGAAACTACAAACACACATTCTCAAGAATTTAGCATACCCATTATTTGGACTATTTGTAATCTATAATGTGCCAGTTTCATGGATTCTCGTGGGGAAATTTGCCATCAGAGGTCAGTCGCTCAGGCAGTTGTAAAAACAAAAGCAAAGACGCCTAAACGTTGCTCATAAATGCACACGCATGCTGTGAATATAGTGTATCCTCATTTACATAGTTTATATAAGAGCTGCTACAGTTTCAATAACTGAGTAAACAAAAGCCAGTGCTTGCACTATGATCACTTCACAGAGCTATGCATACATTTATTCCTCTTAGCCATATCTTAGTAGACTTGCAGTAGATTCCCACAGGTTTAATTAACTGTAAACACAGAGAATGGCTGAAAGGGGTCAGTCTTAAATAACACATCCTCACTCCAAACTCAAAGTGACACTTGGCAGAGACCCCTTGGTGTTACATTTGTACACTGTGGACCTCCCACAGTGTAATTACCCTCATAAGTGTATTTTTTCTCCCATGTGTAGCATAGCATTTTTTTTTCTGGATAAGGTTATATTAGAAAAAGAGAAAAAGTCCTCAAATGCAATCTCGGTTAGTGGATTTGATTTTTGTTTTCAAATTCCTCTTTTTCTGCCAGACCCAAGCTACTCAAGTCAGGTTTAGGAAAAAAAATGTAATTTCTGTATATATATGGTAAATTGCCTCATCCTATGTTTAATTTGAGATGCTCATGTACTCTGCGTGCTGGGAAAAAATGCTAAAGCTTTACTCTGTGTGTCCTGACAATGGACCCACAAGGGATGAAAGTAAGAAAACTCGAAATTTATAGGTCTCCTATGCAAAGATCGCAAGCCAGTTACTTATGCCCTGTCAGGAAAACAAGAGGAAATGCCGCAGAGCTGAAGGGTTACGAAAAAAAAAGGGGCCACAAATCACACAGTGAAAGATCAGGGACAGCTTCATTATGCAGTGCAAGTTCATTGTGCAAAAAAATGTGGTGATAGCTGTTCACAACAACACTGCATCGGACCTGCACAAGCACTGCAGTTAATTAACCGTAGCCGCTTAGGTTCAAATGCTAGTAGTCACAGATAGTGACAACATTAACAAGTTTTTAATTTTTTCCATTTGCATAAACCTGGTGGTCTAGTAAAACGTAGCTCTCTGGTTTTGATTCACATCCAGACAAATCAGTTTTCTGGCTCACTGTTATTTGATATGCCAGAAAGAAAGCAAAAACCACTGTGACTTGTGCGAGTGTTGGATAAGGGGATTACCCCGAGTGTAAAAGTTAGGCATCTCTCTTTGCTTTAAAATGTTTATGAGCTGCGTGTTGTCTTCTTTTAGTGATAGTGGTTTATTCCTGCTGTTAATGCTTTCAAAGTGGGAGGTTATGGGACATATGCAGCTAAATGTTGCAGCATAAACTCTATGGACACTTGCCACGGTGGTTTTGTCCCCCCTGTGTAATTCTTGTAAGGCTATACGAGGGAAGGCAGTTATATATTTATAAGAGATAATCAGGTATTTGCAGTAGCAAAGCTTGTCTGCACAGAACACATTCACAGGGCTCTCGCGTGGCTTTAACAGAACGTAGCGATGGTGTTTGTCAAGACTATATGCTAATATGTTAATGCACTGTATGTCACAGACCGAAGGTGTTCTTGAATTTATTCATTATATCACGAAGCTCTATGAAAACGTATCTTGATTCTCCCCTTTACTCTTCTAAATTTTTAACACAGCGATGTTTAGTCGGATTATATGTTACTGACCTACTTTTTACTTTTATCAGAGTCAATTTTGACACATGCAATATTCAGGTTCAATGAAGAAACAACAATTAATTCTGAATAGTGATAATGCAGTTTCTCTCTGGAGAATTAGAGATAAAGGAGTAGTGTCCCATGGTGTTTGCAAGGGAACTATACCTTGATAGATCTGTAAGGCTTCTGAAAAATCACATGGCATCTCACCTATGCTTTTATCAACATTTATAGGCACAACTATTAAGAGTGGTCCTGATAAGATAGATAGATAGATGCTTTATTGAGCCCAAAGGAAATTACAGATAAACCCAATAACATGCTTTTATACTGTCCCACATGAGCACTATGTAAGAGTCTAATGAAAGATGAAACAGCATTTGTATAACGCCACCTTTATTATTCATATGTTTCATGTTCAAGTGCCCTCCTCATTAATCTAGGCTAATTATGGCTGTAACACTTTGGAGAGTGGATGGTGGAAACACGACTGTAGAGACAAATGCTCTCGCAAAGATGGGCAAAACCACTACAGAGCGAGTGTAATTTACAGCAAGCTGCCCTAGAAAACAGAGAAGCTTGTTTGTAGTCATCCATGAATCTTCCTAACTTTTTTTTTTTTTTTTTTTTTTTTTCTAAA
>VOQJ01011878.1:0-10492 GCA_015052665.1 Apistogramma diplotaenia | reverse complement strand
ACACACACACACACACACACACACACACACACACATACACACACACACCAGACACACACACACCAGACACAATGAGACCTTCCTATAACTATAACTGTGGTCACACCCGCTGCCACGAGGAAGACAAATCTGCCTGTAAATACTAAGACATGAAGAATGTAGAAACATCTGGAGAAACACATGCAGGCCGGGATTTTCAGGAGCTCATAGCTCACCTGTGGAGTGTGCTGTACGCCAGCAGCCCAGAGCCTTAAGTTATCACCACTTTAAAATTCAGTTTTCTACCAGTAAAGTAACCATCGGCTGGGTAAAGTAACCATCGGCTGGGTAAAGTAACCACCGGCTGGGTAAAGTAACCACCGGCTGGGTAAAGTAACCACCGGCTGGGTAAAGTAACCACCGGCTGGGTAAAGTAACCACCGGCTGAGTAAAGTAACCACCGGCTGGGTAAAGTAACCACCGGCTGAGTAAAGTAACCACCGGCTGGGTAAAGTAACCATCAGCTGCACTGATAGATTCTGAATTTGTCAGTTTTACCTGAAATTTTACTGAAACTCCAGCTGCAGTAATTCTGTTATTCTTCATTTTTCTCCCAAAACAACACGAGTACCTGATCAATAATCAGCAGTAGCAAGTGCAGCATTAAAATCTTAACAATATTCATGTGTCAGGTGAACTAAACTGAAATGCTTGATGTAATTAAGTCTGTTACAGTCTGGTTGTTAAAGCGGGTGTCCCATCGGTGGTGCATGGAGCCGCTGCTCACCATAGCTGATGTTATCATACAGAACTGTTTATGGTTAATAATGAATAGGAAAAGTATAGCAGAAAAGTTTGAGAAGTATTGGTTTAAACAAACAGCATGCATACCTAAATGTTATAAATCTAAGAATTTCAGCTACAGTGTTCTGTCATGTGCAAACATCAAAGAGCTTCTGTTTACAGGGCTTACAATATTCCTAAATTTATTATCTCACAGAGAAACAATTCTTTTGAAGAATACAAGATTTATGTGCCTTTTGTAATGTCGGTAAATCTGATGTGCAGGAAACCTTCCGTATAAGCTGCATCGCCTCTGTGTTCACGGCAGAATGAAAGAAAGAGCACTCGGAAGAAACGACACGATTGCAGCAGGGACCGTCGAGCGGAAAACTCCAGGCTGCATGACACCGGAAAAACAAAAGCTGACAAAGAAATTCTCTGCAGGATATACGGCTGCATGGAACAGGCAGGAGCTTCTCTCAAAAAGCTGTATTTGATAATTATTCTAGAATCATGGAGTGATTTTGTGGGGGATTTTGGGGAGTGTAAACTGTTCATTCTTATGCTTTTATGCTGTTCGATCAGTGGAGGAGAAGCCCCTCTGATGGGCCATCATTATTTCTGCCTTCCTCGGGAGTGGGACCATTTTCTCCTCCAATGCCCTGCTTGTCGCTGAAAGGTGGATGCTCATGACAGAACTGTAATGTGTAACCCCTCCTTAGTGGGATCTGTTTTGTGGGAGGGAAGAAATACAATCTGTCCACAGGGAGGGCAGAGACGGGCCCGTGTGCCCTGCCTCCCTCTCGCCGGCTGTAAGGACGCCCGTGCAGTTCAGTTTGGCCTTTTAGCTTGATGCTCATTTCACTGCCTGCACACAGTTCATCACTCAACAGGCAACAAACTGATTTTCAAAGCTATGCAGTAAATCTATAAAAATCTGTAAAGTAAATCAACTTGCATGTGTCATAACATGCCTGAGTTACTTTGCCTGGTTGCACGCGTGCACCGACGTGATGTCTGGGCTTCCCTGCTCTGTAGTTTAATAGCATTTCCAACAAGTTTGTTGTAATACAGCTGTGTTTTGTACAAACAAACTGATTGACAGTGATTAATATCAATATATTCATCTTGGTTCTTTCATGTAAATCATTGAGGTTGCACTGATTCCAGTGTGCAGGTACGTTTGCACTTGTTCCTTGACACAATTAAAACCAGCTCCTCTGTTTCCTGTTTCCATTCGTCCCTCATGTATGTTGCAGCCTTTCAACTAGAAGAACAAAAGAATGAGTTTTCCCTTTGAACCGTGCACACGTGCGTGATGATCTTTGTGTTCTGTGCCTTAAAATGAAAGATCAGTAGTGTTCAAAATGTCACATTTCTTTACATTTGCGATATCCTGAGAGTGGAGCAGTCTGATATGGTAGTTTTCTAGTTTGCATTTGTAGGTTTAATGATTAGTTTGCCTGCTGATTCATCGTAAACACAGGCTAAAATTATGCTTTCAGTCTACCTGAAGACAGATTTTTAGAACATAGAGTTAAACTTGTGTCTAAACAATGTGCTATAATTAATTAGATGTACAACAGAAATACAAGATAGTGCAGTTAACTGTAGCAGCAGAATCGACTAA
Source organism: Apistogramma diplotaenia (assembly GCA_015052665.1). NCBI lineage: Eukaryota > Metazoa > Chordata > Actinopteri > Cichliformes > Cichlidae > Apistogramma > Apistogramma diplotaenia. The sequence continues at coordinate 8,100 of VOQJ01011878.1, read as the reverse complement.
AATGAAAACCATTTCTATTGTGGAAAAACAGATTTGAAATGAGCTCTTGATAACCAGCATTGCAAAGAAGGTAAACAATGCAGAGAGATTGACAGGAAAAGCAATGCTTGTGTTGTAACATCCCCTCCAACAACAAATAAAAAACTGCCTGTTTTCTGTTCGGCGGCAGCATCTTTAAATGATTCTGTAAAAGGACAGAAACAAATCTCTGAGAAGACAAGACCGATAAGAGTGTCTCACTAATGTTATCACTCCTCTAATATGGTTGTTTACCGCTGTTTAACAAACTGCAGGTGCTTTGGTATAAAATGTGATGTACACTCCCCACATACTGTAGCACTCACAATGCCCGGCCAACAAATACAGCAAATGGAAAAGTCAGGACCTTCACTTGTCTTACGTCAATCACTCAGCCATTTAGTCAGGCAACAGTGTGTTCAAAATTGGAAATATAAAACGCTGAATTACAACAGTCACCTCAAGATGCCTTATATTGTAAGGTAAAGCCCCCACACTCAGACAGCCCCCTGTAAGCAAGCACTTAGCAACAGTAGGAAGGAAAAACTCCCTTTTAGCAGGAAGAAACCTGCAGAACAAGGCTCGGGGGGACAGTCATCTCCTGTGACCGGTTGGAAAGTTTGAAGCCTGATCTTAAAAGTAGAGAGGGTGTCTGTCTCCTGAATCCAAACTGGGAGCTGGTTCCACAGAAGAGGGGCCTGAAAGCTGAAGGCTCTGCCTCCCATTCTACTCTTAAGTATCCTAGCAACCACAAGTAAGCCAGCAGTCTGAGAGAGAAGTGCTCTGCTGGGGTGATATGGTACTATGAGGTCTTTAAGATAAGATGGGCCTGATTATTCAGTAAAGCCAATGAAGAGAAGTTGATCTGACTTTAGAAGCAGGAGGTCAGAGGTCATCCAGGCCTTTGTCTTTAAGACCTTCCTGCAGTTTAACTAACTGATGTGTATCATCTGGCTTCACAGATGTATAAAGCTGTGTGTCGTCTGCATAACAATGAACATTGATGCAATGTTTTCTAATAATACTGCCTAAGGGAAGCATGTATAGTGTAAATAGAATTGGTCCTAGCACAGAACCTTGTGGAACTCCATAATTAACCTTAGTGTGTGAAGAAGACTCCCCATTTACATGAGGTCAGTGATGGCTTTTTAAGTAACAGTTTAATTACTGCCACCTTGAAGGCCTGTGGTACATAGCCAACTAATCAAGACAAATGATTATATTTAAGTATCAATAAATGAAGGACTTCTTTGAGCAGTCTAGTAGGAATAGGATCAATAAACACGTGAAGTTGAAGTTAGCTCTGAAAGATCAGAGTCTAAACAATATTAGTATTATTGAAAGTAGCTGTACATAACGATAGAACAATGATGGTATATCAGATGGCTATCAACATTTTTTTTGATGGTTAAAATGTTGCTTGTGAATAAATCCATGAAGTCGTTATTAAAGTGAAAGAAATACTGAACAGAGCTCTGACTGTCCGCCTGGCTGCAGTGCTGAAACAAACCTGGGCTTCGTTTCTTCAGTCACTGATGAACAGTAAGATGTCCTGGCTGTACGGAGGGTTTTCTTTATTAGAGCAATAAACTTTTTCCAGGCTACATGAAGATCTTCTCAGTTGGCGTGATGCTATTTCCTCTCCAGCTTACAGGTTTTCTGCTGTAAGCTGCGTGTTTGAGTTACAGCACAGAATCAGGCACCTCTGGCCTTCCTACTCAGTGAGGATGTAACACTGTTAACAAGATAATCGACCTCTGTGGGAGTACAGTTTAGCTCTGCATTGCTAAACTTAGTTACAGCACTTTCAGAAGGACATCTATTATAGTGGAATTTGTTCCCCCACTGCTGTGTGACCCTTTATTGTAAATTCAAATGTTATTAAGAAAAGATCAGACATAAGAGGGTTCTCAGAGAACACTGTTTGGGATCATGTCGTGATAATGAAGATCTTAAAGGTTCTAACATAAAAAAAGGATCAGCTGTGATTCTGAAAGCTGTTCTATCTCGTTTGAAGGTCCACACCTTTCAGACTTTCTTGCTCTGAACTCATTTTAGACTCTTGTGTTCAGATTGCTCAAACAGATTAGTTATAATATATAGTTTTTACCTGTCAGAGTTTAAATGTAATTCCATCACCGTCTGGAAGAACACAAATGAGTCACAACGTGAAAACACTGGAAGGTGACGTGAATAATTTCTCCACACGTCTTCCTTTGGGTGCTGGAGTTCAACGAGACGCTGCTTTGAAGTAAACGAACCCCCGGCAGCAGCCTTCCTGAGCAGGAACACGATCCCGACGCCTTAAGGATCATAACAAGGAGCCCATCAACCTGGCTCCCAAACTCTCTAGATTCCAATCTCTGTGAACATCAAGGAACGCACCAAAGCAAGTCCGATCCATCAGAACCCAGAGGCACCAAACACTTGTCAGAGTTGCTTTCACAGAATGAATGAGACGTACACAATATCAGGCAGGTGGCTTTATGTTGTGGCAAATTGGTGCATACATCAAAATCTTCTACTATGTCGGCGCAGAGCAGATTCCAGGGTGGATAGAAAACCCACCGGCACTCAGTTATGATAATTATAATCACCGTCTCTCTGCCTCCTCCTTTGTTGCAGAAAGCGACGAGTTCGGGCCTGTTTTCATCCAGGAGCCCGACGATGTTATTTTCCCTTTGGATTCTGATGAAAAGAAGGTGGTGATGCACTGCGAGGCGCGGGGGAACCCACCGCCCGCATACAGGTGTGACATTCGTTTGTCTGTGTGCTAACTGAAATCTCAGCTCTCGCTCCTATTAGCTGGTCATTCATCACAGATATGATAAAAGCCTTTTTCCATGTTTTCAGCTGGTACATCAATGGGACAGAGGTAGATTCACAAGCAGATTATCGCTACACCTTCATTGATGGGAATTTAATTATCACCAATGCCAGTGAGGTCACGGACTATGGAAAGTACCAGTGTAAAGCAGAGAACAGCGTTGGGACTGTCCTGAGCAGAGACTCTTTACTACAGTTTGCATGTGAGTATGTGTTTTTGCTCTGCTCTGATAATAGAAGTGCGAAGTTATAGAAAAATACAAAAAATCCTTAACTTAAGCCCAATGTTTTTGTTCTTGGGCTAAATGAGCACCTTGAGTTCTGCAGTAAGGGTTTGTTGGTGAATATGCTCCATCTGATGCTGCTAAAGGGATTTATGAACTCAGGTGCTGAGTGTTGAACAGGACCGAGCAGCACGTTTGTTCCTCCAACATATCAGGGGGTCAGGAGCAGGAGCACCATGCTTGGTTTCCTCAGGAGCAATGACCATAATAGTCTTACTGGTATGACTGCAGGGAGTGTGCTGCTCTCAGCCACTGAGCTGTTGCACGGTCTCGTGGACAGAATCACCAGATGAGCCTGAAACCACACAGACAGAACCAAAGGTTTTCTTTACCTTTGTTTACATCCATCCATAAAGTTTCATAAATATCAATGTGATCAAAGCAACCAAAAATGGAAAGAGGACCGGTCCTAATTTAAGCAGAAGCCAGATTGGTTGGCAGGCTGAAAGGCCCAGATGGTAAAGCACAGACACGGGCTTCAAAAGAGTTGTGCCTGTTTGTGAGGAACACAAGATGTACTTCAGCATGCACGCTCATCTGTGCTCAGCGATGTCCTGATCTATTCCTCCTCCTTTCCATGTAAAAATCTGAGCTTGAGTTTATTTCCTCTGAAAATGCAGCTTTAAGCTCTGATCTGTTAGTCCAAGCCTGAGAAAGCTGCAGCATGAATGCAGCACAGACAGAGTAAAGGCTGTTTCACAGTCACACCCTGACAGCTAAATGCTTCTTTGAGAAACAGGACTTTTTATTTTTATCAGTGACTTTATTTTATGTGCAAGTAAAATCCTTCAGTGAGAGAATCAGTGATGCTGTGATGGGTGTTTCCTGCCATCATCCACTGGGTCACCGTAGAGGAGCGGGTCACTTTAATGGATAGGAAGTGACTCTCTGAAGATGAAATCATATCTTTTGGAAGTCAGATGTTCCATCAGAGGTGCCTGAACACCACAGCAACACTGTGAGGGTTTTTCTTACTGAGCTCCTGAAGTTTCAGGCCGTCCACAACAGCTTCAGGTGCTGCTGGATGACAGCTAATATCTGATGAGCTCAAGCAGGCAACAACAAAGCTGTGGAGCTCAATATTGTTTCCATAAATATCCTGATACGTTATCATCCATCAGATTTACGGAGGCATTTTTTCAACATTGTGTTCTAAAGACTCGTTTTATTCTTTATCTATAATATAACTTTTTTGTGTGAACGTTCGTTTCTGTTGAAAGGACCAAAGATGCTGACCATTTGCTTCCTTTCTTCAGCTTTTCCTTTTTACTGTTTTTCTGTATTTAAATTGTTAAAGAATAATATAAGTACATCAGTCCTTCAGCACCTGCAGGCTGTGTGACAATGTGACCCCTGTATTAGAATATCATCCATCCATTTCTTCTGCTTATCCGGGTCGGGTCATCTGGGCAGCAGCCTGAGCTGAGAAGGGCAGACCTCCCACTCCACAGTTTATCCGGGGAACACCAAGTGCTCCCAGGCCAGCCGAGCTGTATTATTTTCCAGTATGGGTCTGTGCCGGGGCCTCCTCCCACTAGGACACGCCCAGGACACCTCTCCCATAAGGAACTGGGGTTGTAGATGATTTGACTATGATTCTTCTGATACCTGTTGCAGTTCTTCTGATGCTTTAAGAATTGATGAAGGCTGAGATGAGCTGGGCCGAGCAGGCATGTTTGGGCTGTGTTGACTGACAGGTGCGGCCGAGGTGATGGCCACCTGTCACACATCAGCTTCATGGAAGCCACCTTTGCACAAAATTGGATTTTCTGGTTTCATAACAAACAGGTCAGGCAGCATCCTGTTGTTAGAGGGAAGACAGGAAGTAATGTGGAACGCTGCAGCACGCAGGAAACCGGCCAAGTTCAAGGTGTGACGTTCAAAATCACCTGCAGTTGGGATATAAAATCCTTCTGTTATTATTCAACACTTTTTCTTTTTCCCTGCAACAATCCGTTGGTGCACAGTTTCCTGTTCGAGGTGCTGCTGGTATGAGAAGTGCTGGACACACTGGGCTGAGACGGGTTTAAAGCTTACACATAGTTAATTATGGTAATCATGCTGCCATATAACTGGTTCCTCGGCTCGTGTGAGTGTGTGTGGGGCTTTGTATGATGAAGGTTCAGTGAGGTGCAGGTGCAGTGTCGTGCTTCTGCTGCTGCAGGTATTGGGTACATTGTTCGTACTGGGTGATTTAGTGGTGCTGAGGAGAATCCATCCTCTGTCTTCATTAGCTGGTCCTTCCCAGCTCAGACCGGCTCCTGTCCAGTCTCCACTCCGGCCCTGTGGGAGACCCACCCTGGTTATGTTTGAAAACAACAACAAATTCATATTTTCTAAGACGCGATTAAAACAGAATGGTGTGCGATGAATGGGCTGCCTTGTGGGGCGCGTTTCCTAAATAATCGTGTTGGATGTGAGATGTGTGTGGCTGAGCTGGCCTTACTAAACCCTGAGCACAAATCCAGCCGCTTCTACCCATGACTAGATTTGTTCCAGGGCTTTCTTAGCATATGAAATAACACGTTTGTGCGACTGGCTCTTTTGCTTTGTGCGGCACAAATATTCAGCAGGTTGAATGTGCAGCAGTCTACACTTCTTTAAAGCACAGCCCTTCAAAAGGCTAGCCACAGAAACAAAGAAAGGTGCCCTGCAGCACACATTTAAATGCAGAACCTTCCCTCGCTCTTTCAGCATATCAAATGGTGGGTATTTATCACTCAGCATGAAGCTCAACTTTTCCTTCCCTTTTCATGTTGGCACTGCACATTTTTATGCAGTGGCCCTGTAGTTGATTGCTTTACCTGTTTCAGATTCATATTAGCACTTCTTTTCCATGTAAACTGAATATTTTAAAGAAGTAATTGATGCTTTATTGAATTGAAAAACAATGTTCAAGCTATTTGTTTTGTGTTGCGCATTAAAAGCACATTAATCAACATGCGGAAACGCAGCTTCTTATAAGTTTGGTTTCAGTTCAGAACATCATCATCGCAGCTTCTCCTGTTCAGGCGAAACACTGAGTGCTGAAGGTTCTGAAGGTTCTGAAGGTTCTGGACTGAAAGAAGCTCCGTCTGATTTGATTTATGGCTGCAGCAAAAATACTAAAGCTTAATAAGCCCAATATTGTTTTGTAATCATTTCAGTGAGAGAATCATAGTTTACATTTACATGCTCTGTGTGCATCAGCTCACCTGAAAGAAACCAACTACATCACTGACATCACTGGTCATTGTTTTTATCTTAAATTATTTCTAAATGTATTTAAAATAGATACATTTTTTCCTGGGCTCAATCCGTTTTGTACGATTGGCTCAAATGAATTTTGTGGAATTATTAATCCGTGTAATCCTGTGCAGCGCTGAGCCGAGCGGTCAGGAGTCAGGAGACAGGCCGAGTGCACGGGGGAGGCTGTGCCGAGGCTCCGGGTCCACCGGTCCTGGGCTCCGGTGCTGCTGCACGAGGCTTTTTTCTCTTTTTGTTTTGAAATTCTGAGCTGCTGAACTCTCACTCGGGCTGCTTTTCAGCCGTGACTTTGAAGGCAGCAGGTAGGAAGGAGGCCTCTGATCTTCCTCCCCGAAGACTTCTCCTCGCTCGCTGTGCAGACGTGAGTCTGGCTCAGGTGTCAGGTCAATGCAGGCTGTACAGTAGCAGTGACATTAACAGGATGCTTTAACTCGAGCATCAGCACACACACGTTATTTTTTAGAAAGTCATTAATATTCAGGTACCCAGATGTAACTTTTATGAGTTTGATTTAAACATTTTATTGTGCCTTCACAGCGTTCGGGCACTGCTGATCCTGACGTCTTCCTTTGTAATGAAGCAGGTCTTTATTTGTCCTGTTATGTGATCGTCTGTGCGCTCGTTAATTAAATAGTTCTTCAGATGGAAGTGCTTCCCTGATATCGCTGCTGCTTCATATAAAATGTCTCATTTCCTGCCTGCCCCGAGCTGCTTACCAGACTCACCGCAACAAGTGTCGCCTCTGTAAGTCCTGCTGCTATACTGTACTGCATATTAACTCTTATGCTACGGTTTTACAAAGCAGCAAAATTGAATTACATAAAGGCTGAAATATCATTCATTATTTACTAGGCAAGCTGCCCAAGAACACTCTTCTTTCCACAATATGTAGTCTGGCAGAATGTATTGAAGGAGGGAGAATCCACTGGAACACTCCTGCCCACATCTGGCTGTGCAGCTCCCACAGTCATGTTGGAGGTCTGTAATTACTGCGGCTGTATTCATGTCTGTGTTATTTACTCACCGATTACTCACTCACTTATTTCATATTTTACCCTCCTTTATCAGCAGATAAAAAATCAATGTCGTTTTCTCATTGTCTGCTTACTAATTAAAGACATTGATCACAGATAATGCTCCAGTTATGGAAATAAAAAAGGAAAAGGAGGTGGAGGACGGGGTGGTGCCAGCTGCTGGTGCACACAGGCATCAATGTGCCGGAGCGTTTCCAAACGGGCCCAAGTGGGATGGCAGAGTGTCCCAGTCCGAGACAGTTAATATCAAAACAAATATTTGAAACACTAATTTGCTCCAATGCAACAAACAGTTCCTCCTGCAGCCACTGCAGGGTTTGCTGATGATGACATTTTTTTAATGTTGTGGTATGGTGCCATCCCTACTGATAATGCATGAAAATATCACGGAGACAGGTCCTCTTTGCAGTTAGAAACAAGCGTTGTATTGCTCCGCCTTCTGCAACAGGCTGTTGTCAGCGAAATAGTCTATTTCCGCCGGTGGAAGTAGTCCTTTACCTTCAAATGTGTATATTTTGTACGGTATTTGATCTATGACTTATCTGCAGTGTATAATTATTATTCCCATTCTTCCATGTTGCCTTGGTTTGAAGAGGACAGTTTAATTCAAAAGTCACTGCAAATAATTCTTTCTGTAGCTGCCATCCCACACTCCTGCCTGTTTTCCCTCTTCGTTTTTCAAATCGATGACT
>VOQJ01011877.1:12593-26887 GCA_015052665.1 Apistogramma diplotaenia | reverse complement strand
TTTTAAGATTGGATTCTAATTTTACCCTTCTTTTTCTTGTTTGTTTTTTTTTTTACCCATTTGGGGAAGTAATCTTCAGGGAGAAAGTAGCATCTGTATTTTCTCTCTTCTCCATCTTCCTCATTTCCTTCGCTTTGTGCCAGATCACCAACGTCAGCTTGGAGGGCAGAAGCTGCCAGCTGGAAGAACAAAGCCTCCTGATGGTGGCTCTGCGAGTGCAGCACCTTCTGCCTCAGCTCAGTGTAGTAGAGCTCCTGCACTTTGCTGCTCCTGCCAGAAACGGAGAGGTTTTCGTTCCCTGGTATAAAGTCTGTTAGGTTGAATGAGTTGTCTATTTTTTCCACAAATATTTGCACAAACTTTAACAACACGTATGTTGACTAGAAAAAGAAGGTAATGGAAAACAAACTTACAATATTAGCAGCCCACTCTCTACATAATACTGGACTCTTAGAAATAAGATGAATGGCACCTGGAAATGTAGAATTAATAAAGAAACTACTATTGCTCATTTAAAGGTTTTGCTATAAGACAGTTCATTATATTTGAACAAACTGATAAAACATTAAAAATATATACAAAAAGAACACATTGTTCGTTGAACAATACAATAATCATTTTCAGATTTCTCTGTATGGTGTTTCCTACACATGGTCCACAACAGTTTTACCTCTTTTGGACCCACAGAATTTCCCATTGGAGCCCCAGAAGGGAAAAAAACTGCTGTGGGCCGCATGTGGGTTTTCTATGGGCAAACCCATTGTGGGGTTGACAATATAAGGGAAAATCAAGTCGATTTTGATATGCTAATTGTCATGACCAGTAATCATCATCACCGAATCAAAGCAACCTGAGATTTGAACTCAGATTCCTGGATTCAGCTTTGCATAGTGTTACCATTACACCAGTGAACTTTTCTACATCTACAGTACTGTTGGTAAATCAGTTTTATATCCACACAATACAAACAATACAGAAAAAAATAAGAAAACTAACCATTAAAGATCTGCTGTTCCATCTTTTCCCAAAGTATTGGCTCAGCTTTTGTTCCAAATCAAGAAACAGATAATTATTATCTAAAAAACAAACAAAAAAATCACATTCAATCTAGAAACTGTCTAGAAAAGTAAAACTGTTATCTAATAACCTATTTTTAAAAAACTATTTTGGTGGCCTTTGGTGGGTCATATATGTTTGACACTGCTGTGTGAAATGAACACAATGAGTCCTTTTAACAAGTGTTAGCACTCAGTATTGTTGTTTAAGGCTAAAAGGAGAGAACTTTGCAGGTTCACTCACTATCAGCAGCCTCCCCAGATCTCAGCGTTCCACAGTAAATGAATGAAAAACATTTCCTCTTGAACTCCCACACAAACACCAACTGACCTTTCAGAACAGCCAGCCCAAAGACTTGGAGATCACTGACACCAAGGTGCTTCAACACATTGTTCAACACCTCATGGCCTCTGGCGTTTACCTATAAACACACAGGAAGAAGAAGAAGAAGAAGAAGAAGAAGAAGAAGAAGTAAAGCACACTGAGAGTCCAGGATTTATTTCCAGTGCAGTTTCTTTCTAATAAAATACAATTTCAGTTTTCACACCTTTTTAAAAATAATCCCCAGCAGATCAGTGCAATGTGTAGTTTCTGCATTACCATGTAATGTGTCCCAGTTAAATAGGCCACAGAAAGGACCCGGGGTCACTCACCATGACAGCACAATCCAGGTGCTGCTTGTTGGGTAGAAGAACGCACACGTGTCGCCTCCGTTTTGTCCTCATGGTCACAAAGGTTTCACTTGGTCTCAGTCTGCTATATATCCTCCTCCCATCCTCCCACAGGCCTAACAAAGCAAGCCTGCCCCCTTCTCCAGCCTGACACATAATGAAAACTGATAAAGAAAACTAACCATTACAGGTGGAGCAATTCTCTGGAACTACCAGAGAATATCTGATTTTTCTCCCACTAAACATATATACTGTACCTGTATATGGATCTAAGAATACGTGTACATGCCACATTAGCGCTAATGGATTTAACTTTTGATGGACTTTTACACATTTGTACATACTGTGAGATATTTTTCTTATTTTTTATCAATGTTTTGCAGAGAAATGGAGGGCATAAACAAGAGTAACTGTTAAAACTGTTAAATAGAAGATCCCAAGGGATAACACCTGGAGCACTGTAAAAGAGACACTGAAGATGAGTTCAAAACATTATCAGAAGAGTGAGATTTAAAAGCAGAAATGTTTGTCAGGCCAAATTTCTAAGTTAGCGGACAAAAACAATGAGTTTGTGATCACTGGATTTTTTTGAAACCTCAGTGTCACATTTCCATTGTGCAGTGTCCAGTAAGTTTGCTTAGCTCAACAAATTTCTTTCACACAAAAAAGTTTTTCCTGGGAAAAAAAACGAGACAATATGTTTCTGTAAAAATAAAGCAATACATATACTATATCACTTTTTTATATAGTCAGGCCATTTGCCTGATTATATAAAGCTTGACCCAAATTGGACCATGTGACAGGACAATGATCCCAAGCACAGCAGCAAATCTACAACAGAATGGCTGAAAAATAAAAGATGGTGCTGCAGTGGCTCAAAGTCCAGACTTCAGCCTGATTGAAATGCTGTGGTGGGACCTCAAGATAAATCAATGTCCACAAACCTCAGACTTGAAGCAAAGCTGTCAGGAAGAGTGGGTCAGAATTCCCCCACAATGATGTGACTGACAGTCTTACAAAAAATGACTGCTTCAAGATATTGTTGTGCGAACTTAAATAAATAGCAACACTGTATAATGTCATGTGCTGTTGTTCATCTGAGGTTTTATTTAAATAGCTGAGCTGCTAAGGACCAGAGGATTTTAAAAAAAGGGTTAGAATTGACCCTTTTAACAAACTGGAAAAATGCACTTACATAAAATGGCTTTAGATTAAAATCCCACTGAAAATAAACAAGAGCACCACCTACAGGGCAAAATATGCTTGTCACGCTGTATTATTTGTCACATAAAAATCAAAGATTTAATAATTATGTGATCTTGACCCCCAGGAGTTGATCTTTGCATGTCTTGGTATGGAGAATAATGATGCAGTGTGTCGTCAAAATCCATCCATCCAGTCACTTCCTCTTATCCTGCTGAGCCTATTCCAGCTGTCACAGGGCGAGAGCGAGGGTACCCTGTACAGGTCGCCGGCCTGCCTCAGGGCTAACACCGAGGTACAGACAAGCATTCACACCTACGGGCAAGAAACCTAACCCCCCTCGAGTTATTGAGCACACTTCAATGTACACCACTCGTCATGATACATCCATCGTTTAACTTGAGTAGAATAAAAAAAAGACAAGACCATTATTAATCTATCATTAATTTATTTAAAAACAGAAGCTAACAATGCCAGTTGTGCTTTGCTTTGATAAAGCAAAAACGAAAGTACGACATTTTTAGTAGCTGGTGAATCTAACATGTTCTCTCAACTTGTGTATTTTCTTTTTCCAACTTGCAATCTACAGCGTTCATTTGGGTTCCCAAAATAATTGTTCACATGCAGAAAAAAAGACAACAAAAATAAAACACAACAAATTAATACTACAGTGCATTAAAAAGGCACCTGTTCCCTACATACAGGCATTTATCCTATGTTATACAGAGTAGTGGGATGTCATTAATGCCGCTTCAATATCCCACAAGCAGTTCATGAAAACTATAAATCTGTACCACATCCATTGAGTATTCGACAATATCACAATGACCTTTTTAGATAACATTCAAGAGGTAACACAATTAATCTTCTACACATACAGCTCTCTTTCATCAGCACAACTCACACAACCTACACAGCTATAAGGCTGTAAAAGACCATTATCAGATTCAGCAGAGATCACATTGAAGTTTTGATGATTAAAGGCGACCAGAGGAAACAAGCAATACAGTACATATAGTGGTTTTTGTCATGGCAGATGGGTCCCCTGGTGAGGAGACTGGTACAGACTGAGGGCTCAGCAAAGCTAGAAAGCTAATGACACTCAGAGAACATTCGTGTTTCAGTAACATACTTTTCTGTTCTTCAACATGCTTTTTTTTTTTTTGTTTGGTATCTTTCACCAATAAGTAACCTTTTTTCCATTTATAAGTTTTGAAAAATATGAAAAAAAACTTGATGAACTGTAACAAGCAGAGCTGTATTATCACATGGTCTTTCAATAGACATATTTATTTAAATGTCCAACAAGACATCTACGTCCCACTACTGCACAGACGCATCAACAATACCCTCACACCATCGGTCTCTGGACTGGATGAGCAATCAAATAATTCAATAATGATAGTAATTCATGACAATGTCAAACTTGCTGCTTCCTCTATTCTGTCATCAGGTGTGCGTTTATAGTCACGTTCATTACAGAATGAGACTGAAATATGTTTAAAGACGTTATAAAGTAACTTAACAGTAGAACTGGAAACTCGCAGCCTGATGCACGGTGCTGTGAAGCTTCACCATCGCACTTTAATTTCGGTCATTCTGGGTTCTTCATTTTATAGTCAGCCGTAGTCTGACTTTGTACTCCAACACTGATTTTGTCTACATTTAAGTAAAATAATCTACCATAATGTAAGTAAACTTAAGTCAATTTATGTAAGCGATGACGAATTTTTTTTTTTGATGGAATAAATACATTTTGTTGCTATGAGCTAAAAAAAAGAAAAAAGAAAAAAAGAATAATTTAACCTGTTTAAGATGACTGTATTTATTTATTTTTGCTTGTTGGTCTGTAATGAGAAAATGTCTTTTTGAAACTACAGGAGACACTATACTGCAACTAGCAAACTATTTGAGATGATTACACAGTAGATATCTATTTCTACCACACTACGCAGTACTTCTATCTCACAAATGCCCACCTATTGCTCTTTAAGCAACAATACTATAAAGGCTATGCAGTGTGTTTAAGCTAGACAATTAGCAGGAATCCCAAATATCTGCTTTCCCTGAAAGGCATGCCACAGAGTGTCTGAGCTTGTTATCTGAATAAAAGGGGATGTGAGGGCTGGTATTCAGTATTTTAAGTGCTGTGCTGTGTAACATTCATTGAAAAGTGAGGTGTTCTGCAAATAAAGAGATCAAAGTCACTTTTTACATGAAAAGCGTAAGTGAATGCACTTAAATGAGTGGTTTGAATGCACTTAACTGTAGGAGGATGTGGTTTTAGGCCTCGACTGCATCAGACGTTCAACAGGTACATATTGCATTCGCTAAGTAAATATTGTTGATGGGCCAAACTGTTCTGACACTGATTGTTTTTATCTAAAAAAACAAAACAAAACAGCAACTAGGAATAACTGACCTTAACTGTAAGAGATTCAAATTCATACATTTCGCCACTGAAACCTTGGATATGTACACAATTTGCAGGTGCATTGTCTCTCTCAGCGGGCAGCAAACTTTTCTAATTACACCAAAGTGCAATAATGTCAGTGCACTATAAATGAAGTTATTCTTTTGATCTATGTACAGGAAATTTAAATATTTTAAACTGCAAGATATTAGAGTGCACTGGAGAGAATACAGCAACTTTATAAACAAGCGCAAAGAGTTAACATAAAAACGCCTCTGTTGTTCGTTATGTTTACAGTTATTTTATATGCATATTTTAACTTGTTCACTTGTACAGACAAAAGGCAGCTTGCTTTGTTCAGACTGCTCGGTTAATTTTTTTTTAATTTAAATTGTATTAAAACGTTATCGATTTTACTGGCGAAGTTCACAACAAATGGTTGATCGAGGGACCCCTTCAATACACGTGTTAAGTCAGCTGCACAGTTTAAGACAGGGAGTCAGAGACTGAAACAGCAACAACAAAAAAAAGGGAAGACTGGCTTCAAGTCTCTTCCAACTAGCAGCTAATAGTTAGCTGATTTTACATGAAGGCACTTCCTGGTAAAGCTTTCCACAGAGTAGCACCTGGGACTGTTTAGAAGTAACCAGTTGAAGCCCTTTATTGGAAGGAGCCTGGGGTCCAAGATGGGCTGACACGTGTCGTGGTCACAGCAGGGTGAAACCTAAGATGTACTGCAGGAGCTTATTACGATTTTCCTGAGGTAGAAAGGTGTTGCTTAGCTCCAGAGTTGTCACCTTGTTTTCTCTCCTCTCCTTTAAGACCTGGAGAAAAATCACGAAACAGGAGAAACAACTTAATTTCAGCTGGAGGAGCTGCACACCATCCAGACTCCATATCAGTGTAAATGCACACTTACTCCGAGCTCTTTGAATGTCCTCACTGTGTTCTTCACCAGATAATGAGTTGCACTTTCACCTGAATAAGAAGAAAAAGATTACAAATAGCTCAAACTGCGCAAATCAGTGACAGGATCATCTGTTTAAAATTTGTCACCAGCCAATTACTCCTTTAATCCATTTTTAAGCTCCTATTTTTTTTATATGAAATCAGTTTATATTTTTAGATTTAACTCTCAATACCTAAAAAAACGAACTGAAACAACTTTTTTTTTAAAATTCCAAGTGGGAAGTAAGCCTAGATGGGAAAAAAAACAACTATTTTTAATACATTATGCAGTATGTGGTGATATTGGTGCATTACCATAAGCAGCTACTCCTCTTTCTGTGCGTGTGAGCAGGTATCTGAAGAGCCTCTGGGTGTACTCTGACTCAGCCATGGGCTGGCTCAGACTGTGGACGAAGATTGCAGCCCCGCTGTAGGCCTCCAGCACTGGGCTGAGCAGTCGCTGAAGGAAGACAAAGAACTCCTGGTGCTCTGCAGACACACTCACCTGACAACAAAATAAAACAAAGAAAAAGTCTAAAATGTCTCAAAGGTAATTCTTATTGTTGGACAATGGACGCTGTGTATTATGGTGGTGATTCTGATGGCTTTAAAATTCCAAATAGTATATAATAATAGATAAGCTTAATTAAAGTAGACCTTAAGGTAGCGATCTCTCTGCTCCTCTCCAAAATCACTGTCTTCATCCTCTTCATCACTTCTCCAGGAAAGGGGCTCAGAAAACTTCTTGGGCCACGGCTCCTCTGTGGGGCTTGGGCTCAGTTCCTCCTGGTCCTCCTGACGCACAGAAACAGATCAGATCAACTGAAAAGGCCACTGACAATAAGCAACAATAGCTCATAGTCCTTTCCAACTTCTGACATTAGCCACCATGGTCTGTTATTTTTGTCCAGCAGCAGCTGGACTGTAAACTCACCTCTGCCACATAAAGAACTCCATACTGGATCAGCCGGGTGACCGTGTCGTGGAAAACCTGGTAAATCGTCTGACAGGGCTGTGGAACAGACAGGAGGGGAGGATGAGATTATGACCACAGAGAGATGAAGTGAAGTAAATTGTCTCATGTCTTTACGAAAAGGCTCTCATGAGGACCAAAACATATTGGGAAACTGGCTTTAACTGTTTTGGTGCAACATGCAGGATAACATGACATAAAGGGAGCGACCAAAATATCTTGGATGCATATGTAAAATGCTTGAAGATGTGATAAACATAACATGGAATATATAAACAGGACTTACTGATGCTACAGCCACCTCATTGATAAGGAAGTGGGAGAGACCAGCAGCCTTGCGGATGAGTCTCTCCTGGCTGAGAAGAAGACTACTGGGATTGCCAGGCTGGCGATCAGACTCTGATTCGATGACCAGTTCTCGCTGCAGTGACAGGACGCTACAGGCTGGAGAGGTAGAGGAAAACCTGTATGTTTATGACTGCTGAACCAAGCTTTATTGACAGCACAATACACCACACTAACTACAAGCAGTGATTTAAACTAACCTTTTATTTAAAAACAATTATTGCCCCTCATAGAGTCGGTGTAAATCTGTTTTTTTTTTTAAATAATAACTTTCTGCCAAAAATAAATGAGAAACCAGAATAGCATATAATACTGTTGGCATAACTTACCAATGATTGCATCAGAAATGAAGACATGGAAAAGGCCGTTGCTGTAGAAGTTGAGCTCAAAAAGCGCGGGCACAGTTTGGCTGGGAGCGATGGTAAACTCTCCATTGCGATTAGAACTGCTGGTCACATTGAGGCAGTTTCCAAGGAGGTGGAGTGCACGCATGACAACGTCCTCCGAATTCCCCGAAAAGCCCAAGTCAAAGTCTCGTGACAGGATCTCCTCCTTCATGTTGAAGAAGTCTTCCACTAGCTTGGACAGCACCACCCCCTGACACAAGAGGAATTTAAAAAAAAGAAAGAAAGAAAACACTGAGCAGACATAATGGCATTAGTGTGCCTGCAGAGGGCAGAGTCTGACAAGTAATGTAAGAGATGCTGAGAGGATTCCAAAGAAAGGAGACGTTTTATTTTTTAACAGAGAAACATCTATTACTTTGCTTAAGTGTCATAACTAGAGTTAGAGGAACAAGAAGAAAAAAAGGGAGAAAAGGTATAGAAATTTATGAATTAAAAAAAACATGAGAGAGAAGGTACCTGAGGAAAAATAAGCTATACCTACCTGTCTGTGTCTATACAGCAGCAGACAGGCCACAATGTGGGTGGACATGATTGCTGATGACTTATTAGCCGCTGTGAGGAGGACATATAAGAAGAGGTTAGAGTAAACAACACTAAACAGGATGATAATAGTTCTAATTGGTCGAGTCACTTTTCAGACCACAATGTAAGCCTAAAAATAAATTTTATTCACTTTAGTTTTATTTATATAGAACCTAAATGTAGCATATATCATGTCAGGAAAGTGTAAAGAGTCTTACAGAGACAATTCCACCATAGGCTTTATGCATTGTGGACAAAAATAAAAAAATTTTAAACATGAAATTGCAGAAAGAACCAAGTTCACAGTGAGTGGCTGCCTGGGTTAATTGGTTGGAGTGAAAGGATGAAGAAAAAAAAAGCAATTTCCCAGTTCTTCTATATTTAATTTTAATTAATGCATTATGGTTTGAATTTTTTAATTAAATAAATGAAATAGGCCCAAAAGAGCTGATTATATTGATAACACATCAAGACAAAAAGAAAGAGTATGTGAGTGTGTAAAGGTTACTAGAGATCATCTCAAGTAGACATCAACTCTAGAGGTGTAGGACATTTATGAACAGTAAAGCTGGTACTGCATTCTTCCCCCTCCAATGTGTTTCCATCCTCCCCTTCACCTCATTGGCTAAAAACAACATGCCATCCAGCTGGTGGCTCTGTGATAGGCTGTTGGTTTAAAAAAAAAAGGCTGGTGTAGGAGAATGCAGCTGAATGAGCTGGGGAGAACCGGTTTCTGGAGTGCTATCCTAGGGCAAAATACCCCAAGTGATGTGAAGTAGATGGGCTGATGCTGTGCTGTGCTGTATTTCATGAGTGCTGCCTTTGTGAGCAGGTGCATCTTTAACACAGGATGAAAAAAAGACTTAAAATATAAGTAATTTAACTGAATGAGGAGGTGGGAGTGTTCTGTATTGATGAGTCTAAATTATGGCACAGTTTGTCATGCATGTAGTCAACCCCACATCTGTGGGTTGTAATTTTCTTACTGAAGAGAACGTGCTTGGCCAGGTTGTTGATCAGCTGTCGTCTAAAGATGTCATCGGGCAGCTCTCTGTTCACCTGCTCCTCCTCCTCCTGTCCATCAAACAGCTGAGCATCGGGCCTGGAAAGATAACAACAAGCCAACATGTGTGTTTTACTGTAGCACATACAGTACTGCATAATTTAAGACAGCACTTGTTGTATTCAAACACCAGCTCGTCTTTCACTCCCATTCAACAGGAGCTTGCAGTGTCCTGAATATAGATTTTGTAAATCATGTACAGTAAGGTCCACTGATATTACAATGTAATTTTCAAGAAAACCATCATTACTTGTAAATTAATATAAATGTACTGTAAAATGTAATACAGATTAGAATACACCACCAAAATAAGGGGACATAGTATTTAAGACCCAGAAAAACATTGCCTGAGGGAAAAGAGGAACAAAGTGGTTTGAGACTGCCCACTGTTTGGCTTTGCTGTAAACAATCTGTCCCTGCTGTTAAATAAATACTCATCTGATCTGAAGTTAATAGTTATCAAATTATTTGTCATCATTCATTTGACATGAGCCTGCAACCTGAGGTTGGTTCTCTTACTCTTTTCTTTTATTTCCTGGCTTTTGCCAGAGTCCTTACATGTCTCATCCTACTGTGCCATTAGAAAGACATGATATGCTGCTATTTCATGTGAATGCTGAATACAGTATTCTATGCAATTTGTCTCCAAAGAGTTGAGATGGTTGTTAATTGCTGCTGTTGGCTCAAGTTCTGAAACTTTGACTGGAGACCAGCTGGGGCAGACTGCGACAGTACTTTATGACTCAGTTGTAATATGAAGAGACAGCTTTGAACTGAGCTGACCCCTGCCAGGGCTAACTCAAGACCTGTTCTCGAATGTCACAGAGCCTGCTGTGAAGTAGCAGGAGGGAGGCATTGAGTTTGGACATGGAGGTTGTCCAGAAAGGTCATGGCATGCAAGGTTGTGGAACTGCTGTTTTGTGCATAAGCACAGAGTAGATGAAGAGATGACTGCTGTTAAGACCGAGCTTCATGTCGGCTGGTACTCACTCTGCAGAAATAATGGTGGGCATCAAAATGTGCTCCAGAGAAACTGGTGGTGGAATATGACGACTCCTCTGGTTGTCCAAGTATTCCTACATTTGACAAAATATAATAATTAATTACCAGCGATAATAGATAATAGATATAAAGATATTATTTTACATTTCCAATAAAGTACATTTGGAACATTTTCTGCTCTTTTTGGGGTGGTTAATCACCTTTAGGGAGAAGGGCTGGTTGAAATCAACACGGACACAACCATAGTTCTTCCTCAGCATCCTGAACACTCCGCATGCTATTCCCCACCAGCTTTCGTTCTTCTTCGGCTTGCCCTAGATACAAGACAGGCAGACTTGAAAAATATCCAAAATACATCAATATGAACAACACTAAAGCAGTTTCTGTCAAAACACTCTGGGCCCTACCAGAAAAATACACATTTTCTTCTCAAGTTACTCACTTAGGTCACAAATTAAAAATCCAGGTAATTTTATTCTTCAGTGTATTTTTTTACATGACTAAAGAGATCACCTCTGTTGCCACCAATGTCACCCAAGCACTTACCAGCTGCTCACTATTGTAGTTTCCCTCAATAATGCGGTCATAGGAGATGCCAACTGGCACCACCAGCACGTCTGCGATGGTCCCCGTGGACATCGTGTCAACCACGATGGACAGCATGCCTGCACGTGCTGGCGATGGCTTACCACTGCGAGACCGAGTCCCCTCCAAAAAGACCTCCAGAAACTGCTGCTGCCGCAACAATTCCTCTGTGTACTGTGAGAATGAAAATGTTTGAAGTGCAAAATGTACTTTATTACAAAGTGACAGTCAATTAAAGTTAAGGCCTTTCAAATACTGTGGTATGTAGGTTAAACATGAGCAGTGGGAACAAAAAACTGTGGCAAACTGTGGGAAACTGGGTGCGTGCTGAGGTAGCTTTGCGGGATAATGATACCCTCCTGAGTACAGTGTTCACACAGCTGTCTCTGTTATGTAGACACTTTTGAGAAAAGAAGCTTTGTCCTGAATTAAACTCCAGGCCATGGCATTCAGGGTAAGCAGGGACTCGCATCTAGGTTCAGTTTTCATGGGAGCAACTGGACTTAGAACAGCACGTGGCTTTTTTCCCTCTCTCTGTGAAGGAATTTAGCCAATTTCATTCTAGTGAGTGACACGTGCAAGCCAGATTAAAATCTCACTATTTTGCAAATTAAACTACTTGGACCACTCTGAATGATTGCAGTAGCAAACCTGTGCACACTCTGTAGCATGAAAAGAGGTAAAATATTGTTCACGTACTACGAATTAATTTCAGCTCATCATTTCCACCAGCTGCTCACGTCTTGAGTCGATAACGCTTATCTTAAGGACACAGTGCAAACTTATCTTACAAGCACAATACACAGCCAGTGCATTCTTAATTATTCTCAACTCCTTAAAAAGATACAAACCATAAACATCTGCCAGTCTGATCAACCCATACAATTAAGTGAACCACCCAAGTTTCCTCGCTAAAGCACATTTAAAATATTCCAACTAGCTTTTGATGATAAAGCACCAATAAAAGCTCGTGAATCTGCAACTTTAGCCATGGAATATGGAATACAGAAAAACCTATAATCACTAACAATGGGTTATAACTGGTAAATTAAAAGTTAGATGATGTAAAAGCCAACCCAATATGCTTAGAGAGCAAAAGTGGCAATACATTTTCCTCTGGGATTAATAAATAATCTATCTACATGGGTCACTACATGGGTCAGGAAAGCGGCATATCTAGCCAAACACCATCTTACTTTGACTTCAGAAATTACAGGATTGTAGCAGAATAAAAATACTATTTAGAAGACATAATTCCAACTACAAAATAAACCTGGAAACAGAAAAATGCTGCAAGGCTTCAATAGCTAAAGTTTTTTTTCTCCTATTACTCATAAGACAGAGAGCAGAAAGCATGAAGAAAACTCTCTGCAGACTTACTGCATGCAAAAGTGACCGATACAAAATGTCTTTCTTCCCATCTGCAGACTCCTCCATTCTTCGTCGTATGAAGAAACCTCCAAGTTTGCGGATCAGGGTGCTGTAAACAATAAAGTTTCAACAAGTAGTTTCCAAACTTTCGACATGAGCAGCAGCACAAAATCTAAATCTGCCAAAAAAAAATTTTTTAATCAGTTATTTCCATAAGGCACTAACTTGGATTATGGTGTGACTGAAATTAAAGTGAGCATCGTCTGATAATTAAACACTTAAAAGTGGAAAGCTGGCTCAGGCTGATACTTCTGGGACCTACACAGTAAGTACCCACGTACTACAGCAGATCAGTGTTGGTGCATCAAATGCTACCTGAAGCAGGATGAAACAGCTTTAATGCTTCATATATTTCCAGGGAACTCCTCATACTGATATCAAACTGATCATTTTGCTTACAAATAGAACAGAATTAAACAGAAGTACACATTATTTCCACATCAATCCTCACACGAGGCCTTACCGGAGGATGGGGATGCTCAGGTTGTTCCCAGCAGCGATGTGTGGGGCTTTGATGTTATGACAGAACAGAATCAACGTGATGAGCAGATAGTCGATGTGGGATTTGTGAACAGGGAGGAAGACCATGGGCACGTTTTGCTACAAAAAAAGAGAAATAAGCAATTACAATTTTACCGTTTCTCTTAAGAGGTTTTCTAAAAAGTCTGCACATTTTTATGCATCAGAAATGTACAGTAACAAACAATGCCGTGTAAATATCACAAGCAAGCAACTAAAAACTTACCAGCCACTTTATTGTTTAACTGCTTTAACACATATATCTAACCAGACAATCGCAATCCAAAAAATGAATGCATTTAGGCATGTAAATACATCAAACTGAGAATCAGAACAAGGAAAAAGATGATTTAAGTTATTCTGAACGTGGCATAGTCATATTCCAGGAAGTGATGTTTTGCTGGGATTTTCCCACACAGCCATTTCAAGGGTTTACAGAATGGTCTTGAAAAGAGAAAATATCCAGTGAGCACCAAAACACAGTCTTCTATGTATGTAGTTGCTCCTCACCTCTGTAGCTGCTTTCTTCACCATTTCCAGCTGTCCTTTGTGGATCTGGATACTCCAGAAGAAACCATTAAACAGCCTCAAGAGCACCCAACCAGTCAGCCTGAACCAAAAGAAAAATGAAGAAAAGAACAGTCTAAAACTAGCTGTGTCAGAGTTCATTCTATAGTAAAAGAAGCTGCACCACAATAAAACGATGGGTGTTTTCTCAAAGCTTTACATACAGGGTTGTTGTGTTACAATATGCTCAAACTAAAAATAAAAATACCTAATGAAGGCTGGAGAAATGTTAGCGACCATCTCTTGGAGGAAGGCCCTAGCTTTCTGCTTAACTTTGCTGACAGCTTTGTGCTCCTGGCCAAGCTGGCTGGCTGCAGCATCTGGGTCTGTTGCTACTGTCACAATAGCATTCTCCACGCTGCAATCAAGAAAAGAAGAACACAAACATAAGACTGCCTCTTCTAGCATTCAAAGCATTTACTCTATTTCTGTATCAAAACGGACTTATTCTGGTCTCCATTTGTACACTGTGAGTAAGTCTTCACTCTCATTGTACATTCTGCATAAAGACAATAAAGGCATTCTATTCTTTTCTATTCTGTTTGCCAAACTTATCTGGGATTGGGATTGTAGTCCCATCCAACCAAGG
>VOQJ01011877.1:0-11859 GCA_015052665.1 Apistogramma diplotaenia | reverse complement strand
CCTAACCCCGCCCTATCAAACACCGCAGTGTTAAAGATCATGTTTGCAACACATTAGTGTGCATTTAACACAACACTGATTGTGTCAAGATAAAACAAAAAATGCTAACTTACCCATACTGAGAGCAGTCCATTACCATCTCTTGTTTACATGCAAACAGAACTAGATACAAGCTTAATTCTGTTTTCCCCGCTTAATTTGGAACATGGTGGCACACAGTTAAAAGATTTAATTTTATACTGAGCTAACAGTATACCGTTTGATGTTAGGGTGCCTTACTGAGTATTGCCAGTAAAAGTCAGCCACTGGGTGCATGTGTCTGGTGTCCACTGACAAACACTTTTAATTATTCATCTGTCTACCTTTCCACAGCTTCAGAGGCAAGTACTCTAGTACTTGTTAAGAATTTAGACACCTATATGAACTGCATTCATTAGGAATGATAAAAAGTCTTCTGCTATTATGACAAGGCGATAAGACTTTCATGTGCTGCCAAAGCACGATGTTAAGTTTCAGTACTCCAATGTTCCACTTGCCAAACCAGTGGACAGGTCTGAGTAAGATTACTGTGGAGGGAAAGTGGTACACTTTGGTTACCTGGTGTGAGTCTCATTTATGTAAATGACGTTCCGCAGACCCAAAGATGGAATACTGGGATTGAACAGTCTCTCCTGCAAAGAACAAAAACATTAAACAATAAGAAAGAAACTCAAATAAGTTTTGTTTTGCGTTGGTTTGCGGCTTGTTACACTAGTATTCTTGGCACAAAAATATTGTTCCAATTTGAATTTAATAGGATTGTAACTTTCTCACAGCAAATGTTTGTATTACTGCATGAAAAACCAACTACCGTGGTGTCTTAAGTATTGCTTCACACACTTTTTAAAATAAATATGTTAAGTATGTCAATAATTTATGCCTAGAAAATGTCTTGCAATCACTTATCAGATTTTCACCCTGATCATGTAAATGCATCAAGACAACCTGAGTTCTCCCATATTCATTTAATTAACAAATTAAATCACATTTGTATCAATCTATCTATGCACTGATCTAAAACTGGCCTTTTTTTAATAAGAGACCAGAAATCATTGAACTCGGGCCACTGTTAATTAACTACAATGTAATTTTACCCAGCTCTGTGGTGTACAGGAGTGACAGCAGCGCCCCACAAAGGGCCTCTTTCTGTTCAGCAGACCCTCCTTCCACGTGCTGGCAACACTACGCAGGACTGAAGGACTGGTGCTGCGGTCCTTGAAACACACACACAGAACAAAATTAGGGTAAAGCAAGGACTGTGTGTGTGTGTGTGTGTGTGTGTGTGTGTGTGTGTGTGTGTGTGTGTGTGTGTGTGTGTGTGTGTGTGTGTGCTAAGACAAGATTTATAGCCTTTGATCTGACAAGATGAATGGTGTTGTTCCTAATTACAAGGAAAAAATTAATTAATTGTGGCTTACTGAGTCTTCATTGGGATGTTTCCAGCGGTTACACCACTGCTCTCCATTGTTGACCTGCAGCAGCAAGCCATCTGACAGCTCCATGCTCTCTGCTGTCTCCTTCCTCTCCCCCCTGGTCACACACCACTAGCTGGCAAGCTGATATCACACACAAGGACTATACAGTTAGTTACATTTTTATTCATACAGTTGCATTTGTAATTGATTGAAGCCAACCTCTCTTCAGTCAGTGAATGAAAATAACACAGTGCTCAATTAATTTTAGTGAGTAATGCATTTCAGTAGGACTGAATACAAAGGGTGCCACACTATAGATTGTTTTCACAAGTTGCCTTGCTCAGCATTTTGACTACATGAGCAATGATGTTGAACCACCAGATGTTAACAGCTTCCCTTCAACCTGAAAGCCAAAGACCAGCACCTCCCATATGAGGCATCTCTGTGCTATGTGGGCTCACTGAATGCCTGCTTGCTCTGGTTAGACCTGATTTTCTAAGTCATGTTAAGAGTTATACTGGAAAAACGAACATGATACAGTTGATAACAATGTGCATTAATCACCCAAACATCTAAGGCTGAATGCAGTCTGGTGAGAGTAGTTAAAAGAGAAGTCAAAGTTTTACTTATTTAACTAGTATGAGAGTAAGCCATTTTAAATAGACTTCCTTATTTTAGAAAACACATAAACATCCTCTATAGATGTTAATCAAGATCATTAATCTGCATGAACAACTCGCATAAACTTTTTTATGATAACTAAATAAAATCTTTTAAATTACAGAAGCAGCAGTAAGATTACACTTGCAGGTTCCCTTCACAGATTAATGGTCATTTTATCAAAGCTCTGTAGTTTGAATAAGAAAGAAACCCTTTATCTGACATCAGAGAGCTGGTATGGTTCTGGCATGGTCCCATCAAGCTGTGCAGTATAGTAACATCAGTACAAAAAAGAACGACTAATACTAGCCATTAGTTTTGGAAAATTGTGGGCATTCTTTTGATACTACTAAATCAATTACTATGCATGCACTGATTTATTGGCTGAACTGTGTTATCTAACAATTGACCAGTTCACCTTGATGTCTAACAGCCAGGCCTATTGGAAAACAAATATAAAACAAACAAAAGTAAAAACACCAGTATTGTGGAAGTGACTGACATTTCAACAACGGTATCAGCTCACAATTTCACAATTGGAGCGTTCCTATCAGCAGCTATGTAAAAATAGTCACTACCTAGAACAGCAAACTAAAAACAGCACAGTGTGAGGCTTTTCTTTAATATTTAAAACACATTTAATCTAAAGTGTCTGAAATGATCCTTTGCTTTTCTTACACATCAGTTGTCCCACATAACACTGGTAAGCATGGCCTGAAACAAACTCACAATTTACACTAAACACAAAATGCTGGAGAATTTTACAGTGAACCAAACATAACCAGTGAACCTTCCTAATGAAATAAGACAGCCACCTCTGGTGTCTTAAAAGAAAGGTAAGGGAGGAAATGTGAGGAGACTGCACAAATGTAATTAAAATGCCTCTGATTAGCACGAAATTGTCATTTCATGAATGAATGCTTTCACCCTGAATACTGTACAGTATGTGTATTTCTATGAATAATACATCTGACTGATGGCAGGCTGGCCTCTTCACAAAAAATGTCCCTGCCTAACAAGTGTGAATGAATCAACGAATGAACATTGTGCCATTGTCTTCCCATGTGTTGCGGTCCTAGTAGGTGATGTGCACACAAATGAGGGAAGCAGGGTTTTCAAAGGGGTGAATAACCGAGAGTACTCCAGCAAAACAAAGAACTCCAAGAATGAGGTTGAGGGATTAAATAACAGGTAAAGATAGCCTTTAACTGCATTAACGTTTCACAAGTACACGGATAATTATATCAAACTTATCCAGAGCATATCAAGTAGTTTAAATAAGAATTAAAATTCTATATTTTAATACACCTATATTCGATTTTAT
The DNA here is from genome assembly GCA_015052665.1 of Apistogramma diplotaenia. Lineage (NCBI taxonomy): Eukaryota > Metazoa > Chordata > Actinopteri > Cichliformes > Cichlidae > Apistogramma > Apistogramma diplotaenia. Next base: position 8,421 of record VOQJ01011877.1, on the reverse strand, counting down.
AACAATTACCAGTATCTGTAAAACATGCTTAAATATTTGATTTAGCCACCAATTTGACGGTGAAGTAACACCAAGAAATTATAACATTCTGCAACACCACTATCAGATTCTACTGGCAAAACACCAGTATTCCTCTGAAGCCCCGGGCCATCTGCCACACAATCACGTTTTATTTACCTTTAGCAAAACCAAGTCTGTTCATGCACACCAAAAACCAGTGGGTTAATCCGACAGACGAGCTCAGACCTGCCTGCAAAAAGCAGGTCAAACAGGAGAGGTCTCTTGTGACAGATGGTCAGTTCAGATAACTAGCTGAGCAGACAACAATAGCACCAACCAGCCATGCTGATGTCTAGCTTGGCCGCGGTAACGCGGTATTGTTAAGCTGCAGCCGACACCTCCTTGAAACACACGATTTAGTGCTAGATGAGAGTCTCCAGTTTGTGCATTTGATTGCTTACGTAAAATTATAAAAGCGTGATCTGAGCAGCTTCCGTGGTCGTCTATGGCACGCTGCATGGCAGTGTGCCGAGCAAATTTCACCTTACAGCTTACGCCGGTACTCACGGTGGTCTCCCAGACAGGAGTGACTTAACCCGGCGTTAACTAGATATGTCAATCGAGTGGTAATCTTAAATGATTAACATTAGATCAGTTTACCTCAGTGTGGGTCAGGCATGGGGAAAATGTCAAATCCCACACTGCCAAGGGTCGTCCTGAACTCAATGTCAGGGTGAAGTTGACCGGCTACGTCGTGTTTTACTATGAAAATGGGCTCTAAATGCGAGGCAGTCATCAGTCACAACCATGTCAACAAGTCCGTATTAACAACACAGTTACTATTTCCATGACAAGACAAAAGTGGCAGTAGTAACAGTTACTAATGATGCAACGATGTAGCTGTTAGCATTAGCTCTCTAGCCACGCTCGCGAGAATGGAGGCTCACTTACCTTGACAACAGTGTTACGCTGAGTCATAACTTAAATGTAAGCTTATCGACAAACGGCCGGCCGCTGAATAGTTCAGCGCATCTATTTGTCACACACGAGGTCCTCGGTACACCGGACGGCACAACTCTGACAAACGGGGAGGAGGAGTGACAGTAGGCTGGACACCTTGCGGTGGTTTTGTTTTGATACAGGGAGTACTGCCCCGCTTTATTCACTCTGCATGTGTTACCATTAAACACTTAATTTAAAGCGCTATTTTATTTTATTTCGTTTTTATTTAAGTTAAAAAAAAATTGGGGAAAACGTCAAGCTTTTAAATAATGTTTAAAAATACAGTCCTTGAAACATGGGGTTAAGCGCCCTCCAGTGGGCAGATGGATACAAGCCACTTTATCGGACTGTACCACTGTGCTACAACAGAGGATACATTGAATTTTAAGGCGTAGTAAAGTAAAGCTATAATATGAAATAATAATAATAATAATAATAATAATAATAATAATAATAATAATAATAATAATAAAAACATCGCAAACTACGGTTTTATTTGCAATTCTATGTTACCGCCACAGTTGTCTCACCCATAGCACTGGCTATAATGGTAGGGACACAGAGGATCTATTTCCTTCGTTTCTGTCAAGCTAGCTGCAGCCATGAGGTAAGTTGTATAATTGAAATTTAATTAAGCTTTTCTTTTCTTAGCGGAATATAGGAAATTCATCGGAATTTTATTGTTTAAAATTGCAAAGAGCGCTATCTAGTTGACGTTGGTTGAATCCGCGCATTTCTCGCAGAATGCGTGTAGGGCCTGTGTTGGTAAGCAAACCGAAGTTGACCAAGACATGTCAAAACATGTTACAGACACAGTAGGGATACTGAGCCGGGAGTCAGTCGTAAAAACTCCAGTGTTTTGGCTTATTTGTCAAAAAGCTGACGAATAGATTGAGTTAAACTAAAGTAACAGGTTTAATAATGACAGCCAGTTATCTTGACAAGGTTTCGGTATTTATTTCTTGTGTTTTGGTAATGTGATTCCGTTGTGCTGGAGTCTCCTTGATCTAACTCGCTGGAAAAACAACGTGGTAAATAAATGGGTTTTTGCACTTCCCAAGGCACAACAAGCAGTTTATCTTTAGTAAAAATGGATGGATGGATAAAAATGTCTTTCGTTAAAAAAATCGCAACAAAAACAATCACAGATGTGAATTAAAACGCTGCTTAGTGGATTCGTGTAACAGTCCAGTGTTAACTGTGACTCGATGAAAGAAATTGAAATGTTTATTTAATGTTAAGTGCTGCTGTTAAGGTTAGTCCTGAAATATTAATGCCTTATGTAGACAATGGAGTGCTTCGTAATTAAATAATGGTAGGCACACTTTAACAAAGTGTATGGCAGCCTAACATAAAATTATACACTACTGAAAAGTGGAAGTTGAGAATATTTTTTTCTATATGTTGTCTTTGCCCACTACCAGAGTGAATTAAGTATGAGTAATAAGCTTAAATTGAATCCATATTGGAATAAACTGGGTGAAACCAAATTTAAATGGGGCTCTTCTTGTTGCTTTACTATACATTTTAGTTTATAAAACACCTCAGCAAGACTCACTAGCACTCTGTATATCTTTCTTCTTGCAATACTTCTCACTGTTAATCCAGCATGCTCAGGCTCCAGAAGCGTTTGGCTTCGAGCGTCCTGCGCTGTGGCAAGAAGAAAGTGTGGCTGGACCCCAACGAAACCAATGAGATTGCCAATGCAAACTCTCGTGAGTTGTTTCCTTAGCAGATTGATGTAGGCTCTGAGCGCCTTGAATTTATCATCATATGTAAATGAGCTGTACTTGTGCTATAGGCCAGCAGATACGAAAATTGGTAAAGGATGGACTGATCATCAGAAAACCTGTGACTGTTCATTCCCACGCACGCTGCCGCAAGAACACACTGGCACGCCGCAAGGGACGTCACACGGGTTACGGTAGGTAGTTGATTTCACTGTCATCTTTCCTCACATTTGCTTTCTACTAAAGATGTGCCACAGATATTTAGTTTAAAGTTGTTGCTGTCTGTGCATTTTTACTTGCCAGGTTGATAACCTAAGCAGCCTCTTTTGCACAATTAAATAAAAATTTGTCTGTCGATTATAAGGACTGTTTATTGAATCCTGCAAATGGTGGTAATTACACTAAGAACTTGTAGGACGATGACAGTTTTATTGTAGTAATTTCCTTCTTATCCAGGTAAGAGAAAGGGTACAGCCAATGCTCGTATGCCGGAGAAGTTGTCATGGATGCGGCGCATGAGAATCCTGCGACGTCTTCTTCGTCGCTACAGGGAGTCCAAAAAAATTGACAGGCACATGTAAGCATGAATGTCAGTGCTTGCTGATCATGAATAAGACAGGGTTCTGTCAATTTCAGTGAATAGATGAGATGTTTTGTGTCCTCCAGGTACCACAGTCTCTATCTAAGGGCCAAGGGTAACGTCTTCAAAAACAAGCGCATCCTGATGGAGCACATCCACAAATTAAAGGCCGATAAGGCTCGCAAGAAGCTCCTAGCGTAAGTTGACACTTTTCTTGTTTCTCTTGTGTTTTTCACTCCAGGTGCAGTAACATTTATAACATTTGCTTCTGTCCCCTCAGTGATCAGGCTGAGGCTCGACGCACAAAGACAAGGGAGGCCCGCAAACGCAGAGAAGAGCGTCTGCAGGCCAAGAAAGAAGAGATCATCAAGAACCTGTCAAAGGAGGAGGAAACTACAAAGAAATGAATCTAAAATATGTTTTAGATCAGATTTTTCTTTGTTGTGAGTAAATTTGAATAAGAGAAAATGTCATTATTTTGTCAATATCACTGTTCCCTTGGTATTAAAAGTGACATAAGTTTTGGGAAACTGAATCTGACTTTGGCCATGATTTATAGCTGAATAAACTGAGGTGCTATTGAAATATATTGTAAGATGGCAAGGAAAATGCAGTAGGTGGTGTATTTTTGAGGTAATTGGTATTTTTGAACAGTCCAACAGGTGGCAGCAGAGCACCAAATATGTTCATGACTCATTTTAGCTGGGGAAAATAAAACTAGAAGGTGTGAGTTTGGTAAAAATCCCAAGAGGTTTCATGACTTTTGTCATTTATTTTCAGTCAGGTGCTGAATCATACAGCAGACCATGTCTGAGCTGGTTCTTAGTGTAAAAATAAAGTAACTACTGCTATAACTGGTCAGCTAGTAACAAAAGAATAATTCTATACAGCTCATATTTTCCACTTTTTCCACATACAGCTCACAGTTTAATTTGTGTTTAGGCAGCCAAAGCATTGGAAGTGTGTGCATGTGCATTTCTAGAAGTTAGTAGCACCAATTTAACCACTGTTGAAATGCATATTTTATAAAGCACCTTCTGAAACATCTATAAATATAGTAGTAACTTTCTGAAGCAAACATTCTCAATTCAGTATCCACCCTTCGAGTACAGGCAAGTGATGGAGTTCGATGTCATGTGGACTGCTGATAGAGAAGAGCAGCGTTATGTCTTAGAAAGCCACAGATTTGTCTAAAAATTGTGAAGCACATGTGCTTTTTTAAAGGGATGTAATTCTATGCCAAAAAATATTAATTCTGTAAAGCATTCGATACATCTTATATATTACTAAATACTCTGTTCTGCTCCTCAATGCTGAAAGCTTCTTATAAGAAATGATTTACTCTGCATCACTTTTCCTGAAAAAAAGCACTGACGCAAAAACTCAGCTATATCAGACAATCCCCATCAGCCATATTAAGCCTGTGCTACTGACACCCAGCTATCCACTTATTCCTTGCTTGGGCCTTGAAGGATTTCATCTTTCATGCATGTAGAAAAAGGTATGACTGAAGTGTCTGCAGATGCATCCAGTGGTAAGTGGGACAGACAGGCTGTTGCTGCTGTGTGTGTGTGTGTGCAGGAGAGAGTTTCTTTTCCCATCCAAAGCATATTCAGCATTTCAGATCACTGTCAATGTAGGAAGCCAAAAACAAAATTTTCCCAGTACACTTAATGGAGTGCAAACTCAAAAAATTTCTGCCACCTCCTCGTTCTCTGGCACGTCTTTCTGTTTAAAGTCTCAGTAGTAGCTGCTGTGTTTGTGGCTAACAGTCATGCATAAACAATGGGACACTCAAGCTTGAGAGGCAGGCAGCGAAGAGCCCTCACATTTATAGTCTGGGCTTCAAAGGCCTTGAGGAGCTGGAATGAAGCTTTACACAGCATAATGCACCTGTTTACCTTGACATCCTGATTTAATTTTCATACACAGCAGCATTATATACTATCACAAAAAAGTGCACTCCAGCCATATTCAGTCATTACCAGATTGCTCCGCAAAGACAAAACGATCTTTTTAAGTAAATGGCAACTCTGCAGAAATATGTCACAGGGATTACTGAAGGAGAAAACAGCCTTTGTACAGTGAGGCCATTTTGCAGCTCCATTAATGTATTTCTTCATTACCAGGAGGTACTCCTATTTCCTGAAGCGTGAGCCTTAATGGGATTAGATAAGGAGAGGAATATGAGCTGAAACCAAGCAGCGCTCTTTATTACAGTTGGCCTTCAACCCAGGCAAAACAAATGGAGCATAGTCACGAGTTCAGGAGGGCTTTAATAACAAATGAAATGAGGAGATGAAAGTGATTAAAGGGAGATTATTTTTAAATATGAAAACAGTTATCCAACATCTAAACGAGTTACTTGGCTTTCGCCTGTTTGATTACCCTCTTTATGTTGTCTTTGGGGATGTCTTTCTTCTTTGTGTCATACTAAACTGTCAGCTGTTGTACAAGCGGTTCCTCTGCATATTAACACGTGCACAGTCACGTATAAAATATTCACCTCGTCATCCTCTGTCATCCACTCTTTTTAATCCTTTTCAGCATTATTTTTTATTTTCTCTTCCCACATGTTCAGTGCAGTCTATTGCCTAATCACTTTGGCTTATAGGCTGACAGAGGTGGAAAGCATTGGAGGGTGGGGGTGGGGGGTGGATTCAGGAGCTTTAATTCTCTCATTCGCATTGCTGATTGATGGGGGGATTACTGTAATAGTGCTCACTGATACAGATCAATCAGACAGACAGTTGCTCTGATCTTAGACAGATTCGCCTCAGGCCTGTCTTCTTAATGCCAGGGGTTATGCTTTTACACTTTCACACTGCCACACACTCATTCAGTGCTATCCAGACATTACTCAGTACTAAAATACATCAGGAATCACAGAAATTACAATATTATATTACGAGTGATAACACTTGCTCAAAGAAAGCAATTGCTAATGACCCCCAGTACACAAAGTAGAAGTACTGGTAGAAAGTAGTCAACCGCTGCTCTTGAAAAGGGCGGGTTGACAGTCTTATCCTGGATTTTATCCAAGCTGTATGGTGATTTAAAGCGGCATATTTATGGTCGTATTTTGGTGTACGTCAGCAACTGTCATCACGAGTGTTCTTTTTCCAAGTCTGTCATTTGCCCCAAATATATGACCATTCAGCTCTGCTCTAAATGATTTCAGCGTGAACTATCAAACCCACAATTTCTACCGACAATCAAATGTTTCCAAAAAGCATCTTAAGTGCAGTCAGAACAGTGGCAGATGTAGAAGTAACTGAGACATCGTGATTCATTCTCTTCAGTTTTTAGAAACAGGAATGCCAATATACATACGTTTTTTTTTAAAGGCTGCATTTAACTTGTGTAGAAGAACAGATTTACCAACATATACAGGACCATATACTGTATATGTTTGCTGCTCTGACATCGGACTCAGTTTGAACACTGTAGATACTACAGTCATTTAAATCTGGGAACTTCCTCTGTTTGTGCTGAATTGGTCATTCAAAGCAATCTATTGCTTTTCTTGCTCTGTGAGCCATAGAGTTTGATTACACATGGAGACTGGGTTCTCAGGTGTCCAGCTGGAGGTCAGGGTGCATCATATCATGCAGTCTGGACTGTAATTTGATAAGTAATTTGAGTCAAATATGAACAAGAACTCACAGTGGTGTTAACTGACACCACTGCTGTTTTGACAAAATAATTAGCAGCCTTTCTGGACAATCTTATAGTCTTTTGTCCTCCACTGTCACCAGATCTCAATCCAATAAAGCACCCTTGGAATGTGGTGGAACAGGAAATGGCAGCATCTGCGTGACGCTATCAAAATCTTCGAGTAATGTTTCCAGCACCTTGTTTAATACCTGCAACAAAGAATCAAGGCAGTTGTGATGGCCAAAGGAATCCAACCCGTTCCAAGTACCTAATAAAGTGTCAAGTGAGCAAATGTTCGGATGTAAATTTTGAGAGTGCTCAGTTTCCAAAATGCCTGGAACTCATCACTCTGTCTCTGCTGAAGCGAAGTCAGAGCTTAACAGCAAAACTGTGTAAAATGAATCAGCGCTGCTACAGACAGCAGCGCTAAACTAAAAGCTTCATTTGATTAAAAAAAAACGAGTCAGATAAACTCATTTATCAATAACTCATTAAAATGCAAAATAAAACCGTTTTCTGCTGCGTGTTCAGATGATTCATCTTCGCACATTTTGCAAGACGTCTGTGCAATTTAATGTATTCTGTGTTTAGTTAAAAACATAAAACTGCTTACAGGGATTTGTTGCCTCCCTAAACTCATTTAACAGTCGATGCATGTACCTGGAACCTCCAGAGGAGATACAGTATGATCTACGGAAGAAACCTATGTTAAAATAAATATCAAAATCATTTTGGAACAATTTTTTTCCATGTGTGAAAATCATTTTTGTTCATGAGCTCGAGGGCCAGATGGGCTTCTTCAGAAGAAGAAGGCGAAACAAGCTGACTCAGAAAACACCAGCCAGGTATTATTAGTAAAGCAAATTTCATAAATCTAATTCATTCTAAGTCATTAGGAAACATGTCAGGTCATGGAACTAACACAGCTTTCTTATTCATTTGAAAATGAGGGCTGCAGTTCAGAAAACAGCATGTTTGGAAGAAAAGTTGTAAGCCTTTGATGATTCAACTCTAGTCAGCTTTTCTCCAGCGTATCCCACTGTCTTCATCTTTCCGCTTTGTCCTCTCACTAGATCCTTATTTTTCATTCCTGTCCTCTTTTGTTTCTTAGGAGCTTGCACTTTCCTTTGCAAACACATCCCAGACAAGGCGAGACTTATCTCCAACTCTCTCCCAGTGTAGCTGATTCTTCAGCCTGCTGAACAGTTTCTACTTTTTCATCTTTCTGTTTGTCATAACAGAGTTGTTGACTTGGGTATGTAGAGGAAAAAGCTGCAACAGATAGCAAGCAAAGCACCATTAACAAAACAGAGCAGCCCCAGTCATCCTCTAATCCCTGCACTGTGAAGCCACACACCCCAAAATCCGTGACACACATTAAGTTTAACAGAATAAATTTGTCTATCCTCTTTGTAGCAGGACTACACCCGCCCCCCCCCACACACACTTACA
>VOQJ01011876.1:17411-28102 GCA_015052665.1 Apistogramma diplotaenia | reverse complement strand
TCCTCAAACACACTATTTGCTGCACACTAGAATAGAATAGAATAGAATAGAATAGAATAGAATGCCAATTTATTGTCATTATACAGAGGTACAATGAGATTGGAGCAACTCCTATTCAGTGCTATAAAATAAGTGAAATACAACAAATTTAAAATGAAATACAACAAAATAAAATACAACCTCTAAAAATATACAGATGTGCATATGACAGATTGTGAGTATTGCACTATAGGTGAATGGTTAACAGATATTGCACATTAGGATGACAAGCTGAGCTGCCTCCTGTATATGAGGGCTGCAGTTACTGACTGATGTCCGAAGCCTCTCTTGCAAAATAAGTTTCGCTGACCTTACATCACTGGAGAGATGTTGCAGCCTCCACATGCAGAGTTCAGTGTCCTGTGCTCAAACTGCCAAAGCTTAGGAGTGATCCTAACACTTACCCATGTGTTCAAATGCAGTCAGGAAGTATGTACAGCTGCTCTCAGGTAAATGCTGCCTTTGGTTCTGTGCACTGTCAGAATAATCCCACACTTCAATAATGTTGAGCTCCAGGCTCTTTGGGAGGCCAATCCATGGCAGATAGTGTTCCACTGTATGATTTTTAGTCCAGTTCATTTTTGTAGATTAATCTAAAGAAATTATAACAAAGTGCCTAAAAGTGCCAATTAAAACAGGTTCTTTGCTAAATTGTCTGTTATGTGCAGACACATATTTTTTATACTTGAATGATTCACAGGTCAGCATTAAATAGCTTGTCAAAGCAAAAATAAATAAATAAAAATTTTAAAACGTTTGTTTGAAAATGTTCAGGTATTGCAGTGAAAATGAGTGAAAAAGCAGCCAATGTCCAAAGAAAAACTTTGAAAGAGCTTCAGAAAGCTGGAGAATTATTGTTCAAGACCACTTTAAACATTACAGCAGTCTGACTCCTTGGAAGCAAAAGATAAAGAAATGAGGGGTGGCTCATGACTTGTACCTCAGTGCCAGCACATGACTCTAAAACCTGATGTGTATTTTATCTTTGCCATGTACATTAATGCCCCGGACTAACATCACAGATGCTGGCTTTTTGGCATCGTCCTGCTGAAGTCATGATTTTTAATATTTACTCTTTGGTTTTACCTCTTTTGACTTCAGCAAATTAAACTTTTGCACTTTGAATCTAATGCACTTCATCCAGAAACTGATATCACATATCTAGTGGGACCCAGCCAAGAATATAGCAGCTTTTGGATGAATCAGTCATACAGTCCTTGACAAGAAGTCACCGTTGAGAAATCATTTAGGGCAGCAGAGATATAGCAATCCACTTTTAGAGTACAATCTTTAATATTGTGTATTGTTTCTTGGCTATTTCACTGCTGCCTGTGGCTGAGTTTTAGTTGTCGTGTGAGGAAGTCAAACGTTGAGCAGTTAAGTCTCAGGTTGTGCACCACCTGCATTAATCCAGCCTCTTTACATTGGCTGTTGTAGAATTTCTTCTTCTTATATAATTCATGTTGTTACACTGTATCTGTATCCAGTTATCTACAGATATGACCGTGCCATGCAAGCTTCCTTCCCTAATTTAATAAGTACTCAGTAAAGTTGTTTTAGTTGCTCTAAAACAGCTTTTAATTACTTAAAACGTTGCAGTTAATTTGGGGTGATTGAGCCATTGTTATTGTTTAGTTTCAATGACTTGTGAGAAGGCTTAAATAGCAGAAAGATAAGATGTACCCCATAGGATGCTGTAAACATTGTACCTTTATACTTTTGTACTTTGACCGCTGTCTTCAAAAATAAGTCAATAATGTTGTTATCCTGACCTCACTCACACCCAGCCCACAGCAGCCTGAGACCGAACAAACATGGAAAGCGTTGTCTTCATCACTCCAGCAATGCACTTATCAGGCAAAACCTGCAACACTGAATTTTCATCAATTTACTTTGATAAGCCTGACGATAAGTTCATCGGCTCAACTCGTTTATTTCACACGAGTAAGGAATAAGTGGCGACCCTTTACGAGCCACAGGGAGCAGTAGATGGATCTTTTTTCTCTTTTTCTTCAGGACATGACGTTCATCGGCCGTAGGACAGATTTTTAGGCCTGTCACTTCTTCTTTGTTCCTCCATTTGTCCAATTTCCTCGACTGCTTTTACAGACACACTGTTCGCCACGCTGAGATACTTTATGCCTCTCAAACTGAGTTATCCATGACACTGTTGTAAATGTAGTTGAAAAAAATGGCAACAAATGATGTGTTTTTGCGACTGGCTGCTGGTAATAAAGTGTCTAAAGATTTGTTTAAAACTGAGTTCTTTGCCGTCTGTTATGTGCAGACACAAGGCTCATTCATCCGTTGATTTAGGTGCCTTTTTATGCTTGAATGATAAAATAAATCAAATTAACATAAAAAAAATCACAAAATCAATCAAACCAAGTCACACTCTAAGACTGGTCCAGCCTGATTGTAATGGCCCACGTATTCTTTCACATCGTGACACATATGATTATGCACATGAACAATAGTGAGTCACCCACTGGGGTCTAAAAGCCTGACTCTCTCCACCTTCTGGTTTGAGAACTCAAGCAGCCTGTCGAATGAGAGGTGAAAGAAATTTAATGACGTCCAGTCACCTTTTTTCAAGCTCTAGAGACATTCCTTTACAAATGTTCAGGTACAAGGACTGGACTGAAAATGAGTGAAAAAGCAGCTAATATCCAAAATAAAACTTTGAAAGATTCAGTTCAATTATATTTTATTTATACAGCACCAAATCACAACAAACAGTCGCCTCAAGGTGCTTTTTAATTTAAGGCAAAGACCCTACTATAATTACAGAGAAAACCCAACAGTCAAAATGACCACCTGAGCAAGCACTTGGCGACAGTGGGGAGAAAAAACTCCCTTTTTACAGGAAGAAACCTCCAGCAGAACCAGGCTCAGGGAGGGGCAGTCATCAGCTGAGGCGAGAGAGACAGGACAAAAGACATGCTGTGGAAGAGAGACAGAGATTAATAATAAGTAATGATTAAGTGCACAATAAGGTATAAACAGAGTAAAAAGAGGCATCGGAAAGTTGGAGAACTGTTGCTGGAGACCACTTTAAACATTACAGCAAAGTCTGACTCTTGCAATAATAATATTCAACACAAAGTTATGTAAGCAAGGCCTTTTTTGGATGAGGTGTCATTTGGATGCCAGTATATGATCCTGATGTGTTTCATTTATGCCGCGTGCATTAATGCCCCCCAGGAACATTATGGATGTTGGTTTTTTGAATGGAGTGCTGCCTTCAGCCATGAGGACTCTGGATTTCCAACAACAAATCTAAACTCTGATTCACAGTGTACTTTGTAGAGCTGGACCCAAGGTAAGGTTAAAAGGTCCCAGATCATGTGCAGACTATTTTATCCTTTTTTATATACAGTATAGATTATATTTCTCCTCTTATCTGTCAGCATCTGCCAGTCCTGATGTAATTTTTCCTTTAATCAGCATTTTTGTCAGCTTGACACACAGATCCAGCATGTCTTGCCCACTGTGTGTTGAAAGGAGCAGGGCACTGTCCAGTCTGGCAGTTATTTCATTTTGAAATATCACAATTGTGCCATGTCATATAAAAGTTTTTGCCAAAGTTCACAGACGCTCTTATCATTTGGGACTCAGATTAACAAACATGACATTGACCCTGTGACCTGTAATTGAGATCTAATAATACAGTAAATCACACACACACACGCACACACACACACACACACACACACACACACACACACACACACACACCTGGCCGGCTTTTGAAATGTTCCAAAGATAATAGATATGCCAGTCTCATTATGTTGTTGTTCGCTGATGTGTTTGGCCTTGTGTTTTTGTGTCATTTAAATCCCTCGCCTTGTTTGTGCTGTCGGGAGCCTCTGCGAGTAGAGTTTGTGTAGGAGTGAGCTAGGTACACTCAGAGGTAGAGCTCTTCAGATGGAAACTGCAGGAACATTAACTGCAGTATGACTCAAGCTGCCACACTGATATTTGTTCAAAACATCCTGAACTAGTGGCCTGATTTTTTTTTTTCTTTTTTGACTAATTGCACCACACAGTCCAAACTAAGACGTGATGGTTTGTCTTCTCATGCTTGTTTCCTGTGACATTTACACACAGGGTGACGGCGACGTCCAGTACGCTTCTCGTTGCTGGCCCCGCTCTCCTCCCAGGCCTTCTGGTGTTTACAGAGCCGAGTGGAGACTTTGACCGACCACAGGGACAGCAGATGTCATTTTAAGGGGCACCTATGCCACCAATCAGCGGGTTTGCCCCATGCGATTATATGAAAAACAAGGGGATTTTCTTTTTTTTGTTGAAATATAAACCATCACTTGTTATGTAAGCAGTCTTTTTAGCTTCTGCTGAGCACAGCGGCAACAAAGAAATGTGATTAAACCAAACTCTATTAACGTGAGCACCAATTTGGAAAATGGGTTGAATTAAAGTCACATCTGAGCAACGCTCGTCTTCCTCAGCCTCGAAAAGACTTGCGAGAACAGTTTTTACTGTATTCATAGAGTTTCTGAGTCAAAGGCAAATCACTGTAAAATGGACTGACTGCCAAAAGCACTTTGACTGGATCTCATTATTTTTTTTCTTTCCCCGACCCATCTGCCACTTTTTTCACAGAGCTACTCATCGTGCTCGGCGGTGCTGGGTGGTGTCACAATGTGACTTTGGAGAACATTCAGTGTGCACACGGTTCTTAAGCATGAGTCCATTGATGGGCATCGCAGTATTAAGTGCCAGCTAATGAGACATCCCCTAGGGAGTCAGGTTCCTAATATAGGGCACATGGTGTTCTGAAATTTACTGTTAAAGAGCAGACTTTAATAAAAGACTTGGGCGTTCCCTTCACTCATGCATTCTCCCTGGAAGATTGTTTCAGAATGATATCTCAAACATGGCACTTCTGTTCATTAAACCACATGGCATGGGAAGCACTGAGCTGCCCGTATTGTCTGATTTGCAAATACACGCTCAGCTACTCTTGCATGAGTAAACGAGGAGGGGTCAGCTACGCAGCCTCTGGTTCCCTCTGGATTTCTTTTTCTTCCCTTTTGTTATCAGCAGCGTGTAATCTCAGTCCTTTTCAAAGTCACCCTGTCATTATACAGTATTGGTTTTGCTGCTCGCTAAATTAGCATTTAAATTGAAAAGTGAAGCCACACCAGTCGGCTTTGGGGCTGCGAGCTTGTTTTGGGTTTCCTGCCGCGGCGTGGCACTCAGAGCAGCAGTTTGTTCACTGAAATTAATCACTCGAGTCCCACAGGGCACGGTGACCAGTATTAAGAGGGTTCACTTAGAACTGGATTAATGAATAGCTTCCTGCTTCGAGGAGCTCAGCGGGCGCAGGAAAATGGGCTTATCTTGAACGCAGAGTGACGTGGTTAGCAGTGGGGCACGGCACTTCCTACTGACATCTGTAGAGCAACCGCAGGTCCTCGCTGTCGCTCCTGGGTGCGCTGCTGGTTTGATCAATACTTAATTTGTCACCATACTTTGTACTGTTGGTTGAGATGTGATGAAACATTGTGTGAGGATGATACAGAGGCCGGGATGACACTGATTCATAATCCAAAATGTTTAAGTATATTTTAGCGTAGTGATTGTTTCCGTTTCGTGTTTGAGAAATGGTTAAGAAGCATTCAGACTCATCACAGGAGCTCAGGAAGATGAGGCAGAAAAGGTTGAATTGCCACACCCAGACCCACACAGAGAGAGAGAGACACACACACACACACACACACACACAATGTCACGGCCATTTTTGGCAACAGTCAACAGTCAAATTAAAAAAATCACAGTAAGAGACATAACAGGGTTTTTACTGGCTCAAAGTGGGTCTTTATGAGGGGACTGGCTGTGCGTGTCAGCTCAGCGGGTGTTCATTTTATTTCTGGTGATTTCATAAGCAGAAATGATATTTTATGCTTGAATAAATGAAGCCACACTTCACACATTTATTACAGATATTTTCATTACCATTCTGGTGATTTTCCTTCTGGGAAAGGCCAAATCCTCTTTGGAGGCAATGGTGATAAAACCACATTAAGTTTCCTTTTATTCCCAGTATGCTGGGCTTTGACTGGCTGATTCTTGCTTTCTCCACCTGGTGGCAGCAGGTCCAAACAAACCAGCTTCTTGCAGTAGGATTGGGGAGGCGTGATTCAGAATGATAAAATGCAGCTCTGTCAGATTGCCACTGACTCAAACTTTGAAAGCAGTCAAAATGCCAAGAGATGCAGGGAACTTATCTTCTGCCAAGTTCTGCTTGGTCAATAGTGCAAATCCAAACAGTGCTGAGCACAAACAAATCAATTTGAAGCTGCTGTTGGTGCAGTTCAGGTAGATTATTTAGATATATCTTACATTAGCCTCATTGATCATTCCACTGTTTGATTCAGACCCAGAGTTTCCTGTAATATTGCAACAACAACAAGAAGAAGAAGACGTTTGATTTGAATGAACGTGCTCTTTTTAATCACGAGAGCGAGAAAATGTCATAGACTATAAATTTGACTGCAAAGCAACTGCACAACACATGTCATTACTGAGATCCAAATCACATCAGTTTGCAATCAACCAAATTGT
Organism: Apistogramma diplotaenia; assembly: GCA_015052665.1. NCBI lineage: Eukaryota > Metazoa > Chordata > Actinopteri > Cichliformes > Cichlidae > Apistogramma > Apistogramma diplotaenia. The sequence continues at coordinate 21,475 of VOQJ01011876.1, read as the reverse complement.
TTGAAGGTTACAGGCCACTGGGGCCTTTGTGTGTAATTTTTCCAAACGAATGGAACACATTAATTTGTTTTAATGCCACGTTGCAGCACTGCGCTTTGTCCACAGATGGGAATTCAATTTTAACTTAATTTAACATAAGGAAACCACATTTGTTCCTCCCGCTGCGTTTGCGTTAAGAGGAGGTTTGACCTGCAGGTCCGCTGATCACAGCTGTGATTGCGTTAGCCCAATAAATAGAGGAAGAAGGTGGACTGTTTGAATACCTAATCTCTTATTGATCACAAGCAACAGCAACACAAGGCCCACACCGAGGGCCACTCGTGCCAGCTGGAGAACAGAAGACTGGGGCTGCACTTCACATGGGCTCACCAAAAAAGGACAGAAGAAGATAAAAGAAAAATGTTACTCAGTGTGATGCGCGTAAACAACATGAAAGCGAGGGGCCCATCCTGCCTTGTATCAAAGATTAAAGCTGATGGGGGATATCAGGGTTTGGCGATGAGGTCTCTGTACTCAGATGGGATGTGGTGGAACAGGAGATTCTCGTCATAGATGTGCAACAAATGCGTGATGCTGTCATGTCAGCGAGAACCCAAATCTCTGAGGGATGTTTCCAGCACTTTGTTGAATCTGTGCCATGAAGAATTAAGGCAGGTCAGTCTGGTAGCTTGAGGTGCCTAACAGTGTCTGGTGAGTGTATGTTTGGCTGTGTGGCATGATGGTGCCATTTTGTCATGAGCCCTGTGAGTCTCCTTGTTACGCCCAAGGTTTCCTTTGCTTGTTGGTGCTTTCATGCACCAGATTCAGCGAGATTGAAGGTGTGTAAATCAGGAAAATATGGATTCCATCCTGTATTTTGTGTTTTCTTTTTCTTCCGCTTGCTGAGGAAACTTATGCACGGGGAACTTTTTAAGTTAGATTTAGGTAAAAAAAAAAAACTTGGTTAGGTTTAGACACTGAAGATAAATTGATGCCCTGGGAATGAGAATGGGCTGGTGTGGATGCCAGCATCATATACAGACATTGTTGTCAACTAGGACCATGAAATGATAAGACCAAGTATTCTGTTTGGCCCCAGTCATTTGTTTATAATCAAGCCTGTGAAGACTGAAACCTTTCAGTGGCTCAAAAACATTTAGATTGATTTAATTAAAAATAGACATTTGTTAAACTTGACTAATTTATATCAAACTAGATTAAATTATGTTTGAGTTATTCATTTGTTTAGCACATTTAAGAGCTGTTGATATTTAACTGCACCAGAAATAAACTGAGATGGATTCACAGTTGTTTGTATTCCTTTGATAAAAAAACACGTCATCTTGAATAATCAGCGCAGACAGTTTGTTTCAAATATCAGTACTGAATCCTGTAGTGTTTTCAGTGGATGTGGCTCACTGCCTTTTTATTACTTTAGACTGGAGCACTGCTTGTGTGATACTCCGTGCATTTCTCCTGTAGCAGTTCTGTCAGTTTGCAGCAGCTGCAGACGCTCTCTGCCACCTACAGTACAGTGCATGCTCCAACCAACACACCACAATTCTCTGCAGTGGCAATTACCTTCATCACCAATCACACACTGATTGATCCCGCACACTGTGTGCTGATGACGTGCACAGACCTTGATTATTTTCATTACCATTAGCCGAGGGCCTTGATTACACCCTGAGTAAAGTTTTTGAGGTGATTGGAGAGCTGAGATGCTGAGAAGCGGAGGAGTAATCTTTGCGATTAGGTCATGGTCTGATATTAGTATTAAAGAGGAGCAAAAAAAAAAGCCCAATTAAAATCTTATTTAATTTCAATTTTAAACACTTTTTCCCTGTGTCTACCTGCAGCTTTTTTCACTGAGGGTTCTAATCACACCTTCTTTTCACCTTTACAACCTCTGTTCTCAAAGAGCTTCCTACACAGATGCCAGTCCAGTCATGTCCAGACACACACACACACACACACACACAGAAGCACTCAGGACCTGGGAGCTATATTTGGCTCTTACCCAGCTGCCACAAATAAAGGGAAGTAAGTGATAGTGGGATAAACGAGCTGCCCAATAGCGTGCACAGCAGAGAGCGGTTGTTTCCATGGCAAAACGCCGTCCCAACAATTCATTTGAGCCAACGGGCTGTGAAGATTAAACGTGGCAATGATCACTCCCATCCCTGAGAGTGTGTGTAAGGGACCTTATCTGTGGTGCAGCTTTTAATTATAAATTACATTGTCACTTTTTTCTAATTATTCATGCAAAAAGCGCCTTGGTAAGAGGATCTTTCTGCACTCCTGCACCGGGCAGTTGTGACTGTTGCACATTCTGGTCACACTATGAATTTGAAATTCACACATTAATTAGGCTATTTTCTATTTAATAATGTGTATTGAAAAATGCAAAGAATATCGATAACTATAAAGCGAGAGAATCAGGAGGCAGCAGCTGAATCACTCCCTCCGTCCCCTTCGACCGCAGACCGCAGTCATTTACACCCAGAAAGCCCCCTCCTCCACCGTGTTGTCTTTCTCCCCGACCTCTCCTTATCATCCCTCCCTTATGGTTGTGTTCTTTATTTAAAGTCTAGGTGACGGTGAGGTCGACACCTAGACTTTTTTTTCCCCCATAGCTGACATTTTGCACTCATCAGTCGTCTGGCAGCCTTTTTGGAGTGCCCCGCCTCAATCAAAGCTGCCGTTAGTTCCTTAACACAGTTTCCCTTAAAAAAAGAAGAAAAGATTGCAAATATCATTGATTTGGGATGATTCGCACAATGTTCTTCTGTGATCCTCAGACAAAATCACTCTGTACAAAGCTGTTTTTGAGCTGCATTTAACACAGTTTTCAGCTTGTCATTATTGCATTTCTCTTGATTGTGGCACATTTGTATTAATATATTCTTTATTAAAGTGAAAATATTAGTGATTTATAGGTCTTTTGTCAATTCCATCTATGGTCGAGTGGGCTCTGTGACCTAATTGCGATTAATGCTTAATTAGTGTTTATTACCATTAAACAGCTAATCAGTTTCTGTGGACCAGAAACTGCTATTCACATCATGATTTCAAATGGCACCAATTCAATACTTACGGAAATGTTTTGTCTATATAAATAACATTAGCATCAATGATAGCAGTATGGGTTAGAAAGCGAAGCACAATGTGGGCATGTTCATGGTTCTAGCGTGCTATCACTTTCTAAGTGGCATTTAAGAAAGGTCAAGACCTTCTGTTAAAATCTGCAGATTATGCAGACTGCGAGGAGTGTAAAAGTCGAGGACCAAAATGCACTCGGGAGGCAGGCAGGATTTAACCAAAGGCGAGCCTTTTAATTAGGCTACTGCAAAAGTCCAGAAAACTAAACATGAAATCCAAAGGGCAGAGCGAAACACAAAGTCCAGAAGGGGAAAATCAAACTATACATGCATGGGGCAGGTACACAAAGAGACAAACTATTTACAGTATGCACAAAAGGGCAGTCTGGGACCTGGGCACCGAGGGGGAACAAGCTGCAAGTGAAACCAATACGGATAACGACTGAATGCAAGACACGGGAGACGGATGACGACCAAAATAATAATACAGATCAATTTCTTTTGTAACTCACCATTTCAAACGGTTCTGCATCACAGGAGTCAGCACACCGTCTGCGAGGACACTGAAGTCAGTGCTTTGAGACTTCTTGACTTGGCGTCTTTGTATTTGTGGTGTTGGAGCCTTTTAAGACGTCTGTGCTAGCACTGATGTGTGTCTGTGTGATACACACCTCCTCCTCCTAACCAGCAAGCTAGAATTAGCTGGTAAATCACAAAGCGACCTGCATCCATCTTTTATTGGTAGCCTACGGTCAAAGCCGATGAAAATTATCAGTGATTAAATTTGCGTGTGTAAAACTGAGATTATGTTGGCAGGTAATGATTTTCTCTCTCGCATTAGGGGGAAAAAAGTGTAAAATCATCTGTGCTTTTGACCTTTGAACACCTTTGCACAGAGCTTCACATCCCACAGCAACTGGTGGATCACCGCCTCTCCTTTCTCTTTGACCCCTCTGTCATTTATCTTTGTCACCGTGATCAGGT
>VOQJ01011874.1:0-13172 GCA_015052665.1 Apistogramma diplotaenia | reverse complement strand
AAGATGTTGCGTACATTTTCATTGCTATAAAGATGGGGATCATCTGCATAGCAATGAAAATGTACGCAACATCTTCAGATAACGGAAGCATGTATAGTGTAAACAGAACTGATGCGAGTGCAGAACCCTGTGGAACTCCACAATTAACTGTGAAGCATGCAATAATCGTCGAGTTGTGGTCTCCTGAAAACAGCTGAGAGTACCTCTGGAGATTTTCTGAAGTGTTTATGTCATCTTCGTACAATGTGGGCTGCTCCAGCAGAGTGCCTTCAAAAACAAACCACAGAAATTCGCTGGTCATTGTTAACATTTGTCATACATTAATAATATATGACAACATATATTATAAAGTTATTAGTGCAGTTTACTGTGTATAAATAGTACAAACCGATGACCCAGGGTTTCTCCTTTCCAGGTCCTGCCCTGCAAGGATCTCTGTATTCCTCAAACAGAGAATGATTCTGTTCCAGCGTATCATCTAGATAAATAATTAAAATAAAACTTGATTCAAAACATTATATTAAAATTATATAAACATCTATTAACAAAATAATCTGGCATAGAACACCAACGCACCAGGCGAGCAGTTGTCAAAGTTGAAATCCCCGCAGAGAACATCAAAAACAACATCTTCATCAGGCTGTTTGCTGGCAGCTTGAAACTCACCAATCCACTTAGTTACCATGTCTAACTGGATACAACGAATTTCCCCATCACCTGACAGGAACACAAAAGGCTCTCTTAAACGTCTAGATATGGATATATAGATAGAGCTAGACAGAGACGAAGAAAGAGAAAAGCAAACATTTTGAGTTCATTTGAGCAAACCAAAAGCAGGAATTGGGAATTACCCTCCGGCGCATGAAGGTGTGTGCAGTTAAAATAGCCAACTACTTTCTTCTGCTTCTGGCTCTGACCAATAAGCACCTGGGAGTTTAAAAAAAAAATTATAAAAAGAAACAGTTTATAAATGACATTACACATCATTTCTAACCATGTTAACATGCATATAAACACATTACACTGTAATTGTAGAAAATGTAGAAAAGTCTGATTTCCTGGTAATAATTCCAGTAAAATGAACACTTACTACCTCATTAAAATAAGAATGTCTGTTGCTTCATAAGATGCCCTCCTTACACATGCAATGCAGCTTTATAAATTACAGGTTTCCATCATAGAGTTCCCTAATGGACCAGAACTGACTCATAAACTTGTCGTGTCACAAATTTTGCTCACAGTTACACGTCTCTAACTCAGATCAGCTCAGCTCTGATAAAACTTCCACCATCAGCACATATATGAGAACATTTTCTAAGGTGAAACTTTGAACACACTTTTCTCAGTAAACTGATGCTCAAATATCCTAGACAAATAGATCTGAAGAAAAAAAAAACAAAACAATAAAGCACATTTTTCAGAGGAGGGGGACTTTAAGCAACGCACCTTAACAGAAAGCAGTCCCTTGGCAGCAAGCGCATCTTCCCCACGGCTGTTGGGAAAGCAGTGGTACTGGGCCTCGAGCACAGGGAACCGGCTGGCGAGAAAGAGGCCGCTGTTGAAGAACTTAAAAGAAGAACATCTGCACGGTGGCTGGCAGGCGTACACACCAACGTCAAATAGTATGTGCCCAAATACAGGCTTTAATGCATTGGTGAGCTTCCGTGCAGCCCTCTTATCAAACACTTCTTCTAGGCACAGTATGTCAACATTGGCTGGAAACAGTGAGGATATCTCCCAGGGTACATCATCCTGCTGGCGGAGGCCCTGAGAGCTCAAAGCTCTGGAAGCATTTCGGTGACTCGATCGACCCTGCTGGTTAGAGTTACGGTTGGAATTGAGGAGGGGAGAGGAGGTCTCATTCAAAGGATCTTCTTTATCATCACAGTGCACATAAACCACATCAGAATTTGAATTTGGATCATTCATTTCAGCTGAGTCGGAACAGTGACTTACAGAGGATTGTGCTTCTCTATCTGTAGCCCCGTATGTAGGTGAGTTCACTGCGGGGAAAATGCTGCTGGAGGGGCTGAGAGTACCACAGCTGCTAGGGGAGTCGACTAAGATGCGGATATTGGGTCGAGATACACCCTGCACAATGTGCTGGCCAATAGCAGTTGCCCTACGTTGAGTGTGACCTAGGTTATTAAAGCGAGCCAGGCTGTCAGGCAGCAGACACAGGTTGGCTGAAGCAAAGACAAACGACGCCTTTCCTGTTAGCTCAAAGCCCTTGCTTGTCGCCTTCTCTGGTGAAGATGGCATCTCTGTGTGGTAGCTAAACGGCCTGCGGCAGGCTTGAAGAGGCGCCCAGAGCAGAAAGCCGAGAAAAGCCAAGGGGGCTGTAGCAAGAAAAAGAATGAAGAAGGTAATGGAGCCAAACAAAACCTCAAGGGGGTGGAGATAGCATTCTTGCTCCAGTCGCTCAGTTCGCTCCAGTGTGGTGGACTTGCATACAGCAATGAGGCGATCAAGAAACCAGAAACATGGCACAATAAGCGCCCATCCCACAGCATGGATGCCAGCAGCAAAGCCATTAGGAAAGGCAGAAGCCTGCAGGGCCATGCTGCTGTACCGTCTCTAAACAACAATCAAGATAAATAACGTCAGAGCTTCTCGGCCTGGCCTCATTCCTGTGCAGCGTCTCTCCTTCATGGGCTCCACACAACACTGAAACAAGAACAAAAGGAAACATGGTCATTCTCACGACTGACTTGCTCTTTGACTTCATGCCTGTACATGCAGTTGTGGAAAACATGAAACAACTGACAGCTGTACTGACTTGAAGGCATTATAATCAGCTTTACAGGGAACAACAGACCGGCTTATTCCTTGTTCATGCAATACGTCATGATTGCTTTTAAAAAAGCCAAGAGAAAAGCATGCTGGAAACAGCCTTCGTATAATCCAGCTGTCACCATCTGTACAGTTTTTCCTGACCAAAGGTAAAATGAGGCTGTGATGAAAATTTGTCTGGAGCACCACACCTTTGTGTACTTACAGATTAAAAATAGTATCTGAGGTCTATGGGTGTGTGTAAAGTAAAACACAATGTTTTTTGTTCTAACGTTGGACTGCTAGTTTTTGTTTGAAAAGTATATGCCTGCTATTATGCCCAATATCAATATAAGGGACATGTATACTCTATCAGGCTGTTTATTGTACTGCTCTGGTGAAACATTCATTTTACTGTGAAAATTCAGATTACATTGCAAAACCTGCTTAACTGTGGATCGCCAGTGTGGTGCGTTCAATGATTCAAGACTATTTCCGACTTTCGCTTTTCGTTCCTAAATACTTTTGTTTTATTTACATAGAAAAAAACCCCACCCACAATAAATGAAAGAATACAAATAGATTATGCACAGAGCAATATTATTCAACCAAGCTTACATAACTTTAATCATCATATAAGAGATGAGAACTTTGCAGCATTGTTCGGCGGATACTCACACAGGTAGATGATGATCTCGGTGAATATAAGCAAAGGCAGGTAAGCTTAAGCTAACAGTTTCACTTCATAAATTGATACTTTTGAATGTTTGGCGCAGTAAATTCGGACACTTTGCTCATCCTTTATATCGTGTACGTATTATTTATTACACCCGTGATGTTGCGCTGCTAGCTTAAAATAATACCAGCTAACGTGTAAGTCAAGATGGTCTTACCTTAGCAAGGGAACAGACACGGTCCGTGTGATGAATCCACACAACGACCAATCTGTTCATGTGTTTTATTTCATTTATTTGTATGGTTTTCACATGTTCTGTGGAACGTACGGCCCAGCTTGAAAGCAGACAACCGACAACAGATCAGTGAAGCAGCCCTTTTGAACATAAATCCACACCGCTCTTTGCGCCCAGACTGACACGTTATTAAGCCACACCCCAACAGCGTTGTCATGGTGTCTGCCCCCGTGTGACACGTGACCTTACCTGGGGCGACCTACTGCCGCTACTCGCCAAATGACAAACTATTCAAAATTGTTTATATCCTAATATGCTGTTTATTTTCCAAAGCTGTGTTTTTTCCTTATTTTGAGCATTATTAGTTATTAATTATTGCTAGTTACGAAAATATAACAGCGAAAGAAAGCCCTACTTGACAAATTATAAAGCAAGAAGCTGTCAGACATGCGGTGGCTAAATTTGTTTAAATAATTAAAAAAAAAACGCGTAGCATATACAGCACTGTGCAAAAGTCTTGAGTCACCCCTATAACTTTCCAGGAATAAAATGGGAAATACTGTACATAGTGACTGAAACATGCAAAGATAAATTGAAATACAGTATGAGGAGGAAAGGGAAAAGGGGTCCTTTGCTAGGATTGGTCCTGTTTGATTCTTCCTTTATTGTAGGTGTTGCAGTTTTATACCCTTTGTAGTAAATCCTGGTTGGCTGCAATAAAATTACTGTTCCACATTTTGCAACAACCTGTGCTTCTTGTTTGTGTATGACAGTTTTAAAGACCCTGGATGTTTTATGTTTTTTATGGCTTGCAGAAATGAATAAGCAAATGTGCAACTGCGATTTTATTTGGGTATTGCCCTCTATTATATGGCAGACATTTTTCATTATGCACAAAATTGTCGACACACAATATTTATCACATGCTATTCTTTATTCCGGTTAAGGATGGTGCAAAGCCAAATTTGGATTCAGCTAGGACTACCAGAGAAGAAGAGGATTCCCATCCATTTCTGCCATCATACAGAGGCAAGTGAGCACAAGCAGCAGGTCCTTGTGAAGCTTTTTAGGCGCAAAGGTTATTATCACCTTCCTCAAGAATTCTGGATTATTGTAGTTAATTTCCTGTGTGCTGCATTCATTTGGTCTGTCCTTTAAGATCCCATAGCTGTTGACAATGAACTCACTAAGAGCAGGGTGAAATGCTTCTTTATAGCCAAGCTTGCGCAGCCTTTCCATGAGGTCGTTATACCTCTGAGTGAGATGAACCCGGTAGCCTTGATCAGCCTTCCCTGTCAGTGGATGTGTGCTAAGCTGCAAAAGAGGACCGCTTAATGAGTAAATTAAGGAGACTCCTTAACAGGCACATTTGTACTAGTCGAATTTAGTTCCTTATTATATCAAAGCAAGACTTCTTACCTCTATGATCTTGTCTTTTATATTGGCCAGTATGAAACCATAGAACCTTTTATTCCCCTGGAAGACATGAGAGAGAATTCTTCTATCCAGCTGATAGGCAATCTCTCCAAGAAGCCTGTTTGGGTCTGAAACTAGATAATCAACATGATTTTTGTTTTTTAAAAAAGTGTCAACAGTGCTATTACAGCTTGAAAATTTTCTGCATTTGAAGTGACAATCACCCTTTCTGTCAAGAAGAACATCAGTCTTGTGGCATTGAATCTCTGGTCTGTCATCTGGGGCTGGGAACACAGAGTTTTGGATGAAAGACTTGAAGTCGATGGGAGATGAAGTCCGCTGTTCCGATTTGGATTCGGTTTGTTGCAAGTCTTTTTTGAATTGTTTCTCATCAAAGGTGTTTTGGCACTGACTGAATAGTTCTGTTCCTGAGATTGAGCAAAGTGATAAAAAATAATGTTCTTGTTATTCATCATTAATAACAAGCAGAAAACCAGAGACGTGAAAAGTAAAGTTACAGGCTTCTGCCTTCTAAACCCGTGATGTACAGATGGATGTAAAATATACTGATTGTAGTTACCAGACTGGAGATGTGACCACATCACACCTGTTTCAGTCCTTCTGAACATGGCATAAAATTCATTTTAAAATATGGATTAATTAAAGGATTATTGTGGTGTGGGTCCTCACTATACTTCTGATCTTTCAGGCCCCTTACAAGGCTGTGCCGTCGTCTGTTCCAGACTCATCACTGACAACCAGAGGGCACTGAGCCTCTGCATTTAGGGCCTTGAGTGTCTGTAATGGCATTCCTCAAAAAAGGTCCAATTTTACTTAAATTACCCCCTTTTCGGTTTATCTTATAGTGCTTTAGATTATATTAGAATTCTTTCTCCTGTCACTCCTCTTTTTCCAATATATGTCTGAGTAGCACGTAGCTTGTAGGACTCTGATAGTATGCAGGAGTATGCCTCCATAAAAGAGAGAAAATGCAATAAACTATCATTTTGCTGTGCATGTATTTAGTAAGTAGCTATTGTTGCACTGGTAAAGCTTTGTGCTCTGAAATCATGTGTAATTTGAGGGGGCTGATGCCAATGAGAAATAAACTACATATGTTACTGATAATGAGAGCTAAAGGACAAAGTGAATGAAAACCAGAATACTCCTTCTTTAAAATAGCCTGGGTCAGTTTATTCTATCAAGTGTTGTTTTTTAAAATGCTCTATCTACATATTAAGAACGATCAAGTTCCACCACAGAAAATATATTTATAAATACTTACACTTTATATCGCAAAGACAGAACATCACTTGTTCAAAGTACAAATATTGATTTCAAAGCAAACAGTCAAAATTCAACACTGAATCACAGATGCCACCTAGTGGCAAAGAAAAACACGATACCTTTTAATTCCTCCGAAGCGTCTTTGTTGAAGCTCTGCATCCTGGTTCTCAGGTCTTGGTTTTCTTTGACCACACTTATTATTGACTTCAGCTCATCATTTTCCTGCCTGAGTTGTTCATTTTTTAACCGCAAGGCCACGGCAGTTTGCTCCATCTCCATTTGATGGTCTCAGTTTCACAGCTGAGCCACAAAATTCCACAAAACAGAATCAGATCAATTCAAATGACAACAGAACTCTGGAGGCATGTGACTTTGTCAGAATTCTTTTAGTTCAAAGAAAACAAAGAGAAAAAAAACCATCAAGATTTAAAAAGTTTCTCTGAAATCATTAACCTTAAATTGTCACTGTAGAAATACTCTAAGAAAAAAAATCACCACAAGTTCACTTTAGTAATCACTTTTTAAAGTTTTTCCATCAGTGGATGAATTTTGTTTGGTTGTCATGGAGTCACATCAGTTTATATTTAAGCTTGTCTTCTGTCCACTGCATTTTTTTTTTAGCCCTTCTTATCTCTGCTGGTTTATTGGTTAAGCTTTAAAGATTCTCTTTTGATCCCGGCAAGAGGTTTGACAAAACAATCCCAAAGTCAAATAAACTGCTAATCAAACTGAATATCAACAAAAGCATCCTTCTAGATAACTAAAACTCCTGGCAAAAAAACCCCCCCAAAAACGTGGGGATTGTTTAGACAAATCTCCGTGCTTTTTAAATGGTTTTGTTTGGCATAGGACACAATTTTCAAAACCAAAATACAATTTCTGTACAACGGGTACACTGCAGAAAACTGTAGCAATATCTAAGCTGGACACTGTGTGGTCTTACTCAGACCACATAATGTCATACAAAAACTACATTGACTCTGGGTGAAGCAAAAGCAATCTTTAACTATGTAATGAATACACACTACAAAACAAAGCAAAAATCTGAGTTGTCAGAATCTCCTTCTATATGTGAAAAGAGTTTTGATTGCCATTCCCTTTGCTCAGCCTCCTCTGGCTCTGCCAACGATGGCGAGAATGTAGAGGAAGATGTTGATGATATCTGTGTACAGGTTTAGAGCAGCGAAGACGTATTCCTCAGGACTCAGGGCCAGTTCTTTGTTTCCAAGAAGCAGCTGAGTGTCCACGGCTAAGAACTGCAACACGGAAGTTTAATTAGGTCAAAACGTTTCACCCAATAAATAAATAAATATTTATAACCTTGGATTATGATACAAAATAACAGTGCTAAGACAAAACTAAATGCACAACATCCAACTTCTGACCTAGCAGTACAAAAGAGTTTGGTTAAGGACTTACACAGGTGAAGAGTAATGCTCCCAGTCCAGCATAGACAATGTGCAGAATCCTGTCACGGATTAAAATGCAGAGGAGGCCGAAGACAAACAGGACAATTACACAGACAAAAAGCACCCCATAGCAGGAAGTGAAGTCATACTTGGTCTGTCGGAGGAAGAGAAACCTATGGTTATTTACACATCGAAGCTTGATTAACGCAGGTGACACACACACCAGTGGCAGAGGTCTATGGATACAAACCTGCAGAGAGAAGACGACCACTGTGAAGCACACAAATGCCGTGATGCCCACTGCCATGATCACCGATTCAGTTTCGTGGAAGCTGGCAATCATTCCCACCATGTAGGACATACTGAGAGTCAAGACGGACTGTAAAAAAAGATAAACACAGTACATCAGCGGGTAAATGAATCACAGACTGTTTTTCTAGTTCAAAGTGATTTGATCTTGTTAAACAATTGAGAAGAGGGAGACTTTTATTGTAACCCCCAAATACAAAATATCAACATTTCAATACGAAAGCAGTCAAATTCATGACATTATTAAATTGGAAGTGAACCAACTCAGTTTTTCGAAAGAAAGGCTTGCACAAGTCCGAATATGATTTCCTTCCTCAAACATTGTGCAACGATGAAGAGAAGCCCTGGCTTACCAGCGCAACCAGGTTCCAAGGATGCCTTCGGCGAACGCTTCCACAGCAGCTGATCACGCAAACGGACACAAAGAACACGATGTAGGACACCAAGTAGGTCCACATGTTCGCCGCAACGAACATCTTGACCTCATGCACGAAGGTGAAAACAGCCACGAAGGCGAATGTCACCATGAGCTGAGCAGTTAACACCAAGAACACCTGCAGCGAAAAGTGCATTGTTGAGGCAGTGGACACATAGTTGTTAATAAGGGTGGCGGATCTCTGTTCATATTAAAGTACTTAAGAAACTCCTACCATGCAGGAGAGGTTTGATGTATTTAGTATCTTCTTACCTTTCGTATAAAGGCTCTTCTTATGGTCTTGTTATCCAACCCAAAATCAAACTCTTGATTCTCATGAAAAGCTGGTGGATCCTCATTACGGTAAACATCTCCTGAAATGGCATCAACCAAAAAAAAAGAAGAAAAAAAAAAGATCAGACTGAGTTCAACGTAAAACAAAAATAAAACTGTAGCAGTGTTTCAAATACTCACCTCCAACATTTTCATTAAATCCGTAGGCTGGTGGAGGATATGCTGGATATGATGGGTTAACAAATCCTGACTGTCCTTGGGGGCTCGAGGCCATTCCGAAAGCTCCCGAGCCACCTGGTGCAAAGGCAGTCGGTGGAGGGTAAGGAAGGACACCAGCACCAGGTACCGGTCCCTCCAGCGTATTTGGGCCTGGCACGGGCATGCCAAATGCGACGGGAAACGCTGGCTGCCCGGGAAGAGGGGGCTGCGGTGCTCCCACCTCCACGGCAGTGTATCCAGTGTTCTCGGTAGTCATCTCTGCCTTAGATCGGGAGCAGATACCTCTGGAAAGCATCAAATACGAACAAGAAGATGTGTTAACACGCTACCTGAAAGACAACTGATGCTGCGAGTGGAGTCTACAAACACACGCTGACAGCGATACCTTCCAGCTTCATGACAGTCACGTGATAGCGGTTACTTCCGGCACCTATTGTTTTCTCACAAACACATCTAAATTAATAATTTTTTATACATTCCACATATTGTCAGTGCTTCTCCCGCTAACAGCGAGCCTTAATTTGAACCTCAAACGAAGGCTTTGATACTGAGATTAGAAAAAAAAATCGGAATTCCGCGAGAGTCGCGAGGTTTACGGGAAAAAATAGGCCACAAATCTGACTTTCATCCAAGAAACGGCCTTTTAGCCCACATACTCTGCGTACTACGGGCACTCTGAATTACAATAACACAGATCATTACATTTCATGTTTTTGCCAAGAACGAATTACGATGGGGTTTTTTTCTATTTATTTGAACAATATAGCCATGGTTTTCTGAAAAGAAAAAAAAAATAGCCAGCGAAAGGAAGATCAACAGTTATGATAGCTAAAGTCTCTAAATGCTACTCACAATGCCGGGAATGAGTGTTTCAGTTCCAAACGATCTCCTCTTGAACCATTTGTGGGTGTTATTTTGCAGGTTTCTTTGATTTTTAGCTCACTCGGATTGCCAAAGAGCGACTTCCTCGTAACCCGTGCGACACGCAGAATGAGTCGCGTTCACGCAACATGGGACAAATGGACAATAATGTCCATTTCCCGCAGCAATTTGCGAACATTTACTTTACCGTAAAATCCAATTTTCTAATATTACACTGGCTATAATATTCTTTAAAAATGCGGCATGTAAACACCATGACAAAATATCCACTAAGTCGTGTTTAAATTAACTTTCAACGATTTACTGTGACCCACATCAAATCTCGTTTTCAGCCACTTTCACATTATTTAGTACCATTTTACAATGACGCTTTCGTCTACTTTCTCAGTCGGATTCAATGCCAAGTGTGTAAAATGCTTTCACAAATCTTAAAATGAAAATCAAATAACCCACTTACAATAACTTCGAGATAGCGTGAAAGCGTCACGCCTTGCAGTGCCGAAACTGACCACTGACCGTGGGCTTCGTCCAAACCGCGAGAGTAAAATCGAAAGTATCGTGCTTAAGGTTTTGAAGCGAAGCAGGCATCGTAGGAATAGCACAGAGCTCAAAGCGGCTCCGTTTAATGCTGGGCAAGACCCACGTTAACCAGCAGGTGTCAGAAGTTCTACACAAGAATAAGCTTCTAAGTAATTATATAGAAGCATGAATGATTGCTAGTCTAGCGAGTATTTTTTTAACTTTTAGTTTCATGTACACAATACTGGGCAGAAATCTTGAGCCACCTGTCATTTCTTTATATTTTCCTTCTAAGGAGCCAGTTCTTTCTGAAAGTCTTCCAGTTTTTCTTTGAACATTGGCTCCTGAGGTCAAAGTCCATTTTCAGTCCACTTCTAGTACACAAACCACTATTTTATCTACATATAACATACAACTTACATAATACTATTTTTCCATTTGCCATCTGTTCCAGTTTAACAATCTTTGTGTACAGGTGATCATCTTATTTCATGCTGCCAAATAACTAAACAAGACTAAGAACACAGAAGCAGTTGAAGGTAAATTTTGATTTATTTCCCAAATAAAATATCTCTATTATTGAGTCATGCATTACAAGGTCAACAGCTGATGCTCCTGCATCAGAAACCTTTAATTGTCAAAAGACCTGAAATGTGATCATTTTTAAAACAGTTGCCATACTGTCATATATCAAATGAGTTAAGTATCAAAAGAGACATTAAAGAGTTATGAATCTATTAGACAACATAAAAACTACAGAAAATAGAAAAAAAAAACACTTTCAAGTTATTGCTACCTTTCCACTCATCATTTGTTCTTTATACAGACAGAGCTTTGCTAAGTCGAGTGTTCACATCCATCATCTTGATCACGACACATGCAGCATCACACAGGGACATGTTCCATCAGACGTTTATGCCAACATATGAAAACAAAAAGGCTTATTGCTGCAAGGCTCCATAATAAATACATAAATAGCATAATTTAACATAATTTAATGAAATATTTTATCAAAATGAAAGATCCCCATTAAACGTTTCTTCCCTTTAGCTGAACATACTTGAGAAGAAATGAAGAAATGTGAGTGCTTTTACCAGCTTCAGCTGTCAGCAGAGCTTTTTGTCTTACGTACCATAGAGAAAAGAATTTTTTAAAGAGATTGTTTTTTTTCAAGGGTTTCTAATCTATCTCACTTCAAACAATTTTATATGTATATATATTTAGAAAAAAAAAAAGTCTTGATAAACACCGAACAACACCGATGTTTCCGCCGGCGTCTTACCGTAACAGCTTTGCAAAACAAAGAAAAATGGTCCGAAACTATTTCAGTAGTGAAAACCCCACAATGTTGTAACATACTGCTGTCATATAAATGCAGGTGTTATCGTTTTTTTTAAAGTAGTGTAGAAGAAATCTGATCATAAGACATGGATGCACTTTGGATTTTTATAAAAATACCACTGCAACATATATACAAAACATGCTTGCTTTGAGGTCCAGTGAGTCAACTTCAGTTAACCTGACAAATTTTACTGCTGAATAAAAATTAAATATGAATGGATATCCAATACTGATCTCACCTGAATAAAATATACATTCCTCACTTGTCTCAACATTTTCTTCACACTCTTTGGTAGAAGTTCTGCTAAGTTAAAACCTGGGAGTGACAATTTTTTTCAGCTTTAATGTGTCCGCATCTCTTAACTTCACCCCTCTTCATGGGAAGACTTCCCTTCCCCTTCCTTTCTCTCTGTAAGGTCTTAAAGGTTTCACTGCATGCGATCTGTCTGGAGCTGCTGAGGCTGGTACTGACTGAAGGCCGCGGCAGCAGCAGCTGCTCCTGGCGTGGCTGCAGTGGCAAGTGGCTGCTGAACCGTGTATCCATACCCTGCTGTAGTCATGTAGCTTGTTGGTGCTGGTGAGGCTGCATATGGATACTGCTCATAAGCAGCTGCTGCTGCAGCAGCGGTAGCAGCTGCAGAGTACTGGGCATAAGCTGCTCCAGTATAGTCAAGGTAAGGGGAGGTGGCAGCAGCAGCAGCTGTTGCTGTAGCAGCAGAAGGTTGTACATGAGGGATCACCACACTGGGTTGGACAAAGGCTTGAGGGAAGACGTAGTGGGCCGGGATCCTGTAGGACATAAAGATGCACAGGGTCAGAATAGAGCCATTCATTTTCCCAACGTTGAAACTAAATTCTGGAAAAACTGAAAAGCAGGTGCCAAATATGTCAGTCCAGTCCTCAGAACACAGCAAATCCATTCATTAACAACGGAGGGAAAAAAAAACCCTACTAAGAAATGAAAAGTTAAAAAGCAGCAAAATCACAAGGAAACACAAGCGTAGCTTTAAATTTCAAAAAGCACCTGAATCTGAAACACGGTGAGTCATTAAAAGAAGACACAGCCAAGCTTTGCACCCCAACGTTTCACTGAAAACCATATTTGACAAAATGCGAGCTTATCGCAAAACACCACAACATATCAGTTCAAGAAATGGACATAGTTCTGTCCACATACTGCAACGCCAACACCACACATACAGGCATGCCCACACATGTTAATAGGTCCTTAAACACACACACACACACACACACACACACACACACACACACACACACACACACACACACACAAAGAGGGCAAATTGCTTCTGACGCAAAAAAAAAGGAAGAAAAATTACACAACTGCACGAGTAGCTGGTTAAGTCAATGTCCAGCATCTTATTATCGAAAGGAGGT